>PVLC010003347.1:0-98798 GCA_004027655.1 Graphiurus murinus | reverse complement strand
AAAAGAAGAAGAAGAAGAAGGAGGAGGAGGAGGAGGAGGAGGAGGAGGAGGAGAAGAAGAAGAAGAAGAAGAAGAAGAAGAAGAAGAAGAAGAGGAGGAAGAAAAGGAGGAGGAGAAGGAAGAGGAGGAGGAAAAGGAGGTGGAGGAGGAGGAGGAGGAGGAGAAAGGAATAATAATAATAATAATAAAAGTAAACTAGAAATCCATAAATAAGAAAAATAGACTCCTTTTTTTCAGAGCTACTATGCACATAGGAAACTTTTGCTTTTTTTTTTTTACACTAGCACAATAAAGTGTGGTGTTCTTTATTGTATTTTCTAACCAGTTTTCATGGAAACAAAATGCTGAAAAATATGCTTTTATTGCTGAATTGATGCTTTTATGAATTCAACTCTTTCCATGTTAGGGGCAGGAAGTGACGGCCGCGGAGAGAAGTAGGCTTTGTGATTTCACCATTTTTCACAATGCTGCCATGTAATGAGTATTTATATTCTCACATAGTCTTGTTCTTACTTCCAAGTATATGATTATCCCAGAGGAGCCTGGTACCAACTACAGATAAAGAAAACATCAAGAAATTGGATAGGACCTCCCAACTATCTCCTAGTGGATCCTGTTGTCACCAACAGATATTTATGGATTCCCTAAATTGCACATTCTGTCTGCATAGTAAACACTACCCATTTAAGTCTGTTCCATGATTTAAAGAATTTAATAGGCACTTGGTCTTGCCACTCTGTCTAAGAGTCAGACCTCAAGAAATTGAAGGCTGGCCAGGTTCTGAGATACACCTCCAAGTACAGCAGAAGATGAAAATGAGATTTAACTTCTGAGATTATCACACTTTTGAGCTTACTCTTTCATAATCTAGACTGCAAGCAAATCCACACGGTGTCACCTTTACCATTGGAAAGCTACTTTAGATATGTATGTATTTTAATTATGAGCGCAATAACTATGACTTCACAAGCAAACACACTATGCAGGTCTCAAAGTTTGTTCCCTTAGAACTGTCCTTGCTGGATCATCTATAGACTCAAAAGAATGGAAACCAAACTACCAGACCCATGCATGTGTATCTATGTTTATAGCTGCACAATTCACAATTGCCAAACTATGGAACCAGCCAAGACGTCCATCAACAGATGAGTAGATTACAAAGCTATGAGATATGTACACAATGGAATTTTACTCAGCCATAAAGAAGAACAAAATCATGTCATTTGCAGGGAAATGAATGGAATTGGAAAACATTATGCTAAGTGATATTAGTCAGTCACAAAAAGTAAAAAAATCGGATGCTCTCCCTAATTTGCAGAAACTAGGGAGAAAGCGGCTCATAGGAGGGACTCTAGATAAAGAAAGAGAAACCTTAGATGACCAAAGAAGGTGACTTATCTGAAGGTGATGGGTGGGTGGAGGGAGGGGAAACTCCCTAATGCCCAGGATGTACATTCACAAACAAATGAATCAATAAACCGAACATGAGAAGGGGGAGTGGGGAGGGAAGGGGTGGGAATTAAGGAAGGGTTAAATGAGACCTGTGTGCATGTATGCCTCTACCAGCTTGTACCTCTCAAAGGTGTATGATTATAATGCACCAATAAGATAAAACAAAAATTAAAAAAAAAGAGAGAGAAGAGAGCAAGACCCTGCCCAGTTGGTCTTGCCACTTGAAGATGAGGCTGAGAGCACTCACAATGTTCTCCAGGTGCACACCCCAGGCTAAGGTGAGCGCAGCTATGATATTCCCAGGTGTGTGAGTCCTTGGCAGTGCGGATCTCTGATTAGGGAGTCAGGAGGAAGCAGCTGTGTAAAATGCAGGTTCCCAGGCCTCTCTGGCGAACCCACTAAGATGGTCTACGGTGGCTTCTTAAACATGCTTCCTTCACTCTTCCTAGCACACTGCCACATGTGAAACATTGCTTTTTCAAAGACTATTACTTAAAGAAGAGCCTTCCCACTAGGATGGCTATAAAGCTTTGTAAGGAAGACCCAACCATTGATCAAAGAATTAAGCAGACTCAGCCTCTAGTTGGCTACTTATGGAAGTGATAAGTGCACTCTTAAGTCAGACCTTCGGTTTTGTCATCCTGCAAAGCCAAGTCCATGCATATGCGGCACAACCTGGGGATTTGGGCAAGGAATATTAAATATTGGTGTCAGTACCCAATTTCCAGAAACTGCAACCTTGCAACAGGAGGAGCTGATACCGTGTTCCTGAAGCATATTCTGAGTTGTCCTTGATTTTGAGGGTGGGGCTTGCCTTTTTCTGAGAGCAAGGACAACCTTTTGGCGAAGATGCTTGGTTTGCTCTCACCCTGGCCGGTGTTAGCAGAGCAGTTAGACGAGGGTCAAGAAAGGTCATGCATTTAAGGGACTTAAAACTCCAGAGTCCTGGTGCCTTTGGGATGAAGGGTGTGCCTGAGCAGGGGGCAAGGTAAATGGGGACCTATGATGTTTAGACTCGGAGGGGTCCCTGATCTAAAGACTGGGATTTCAGGATGCACAGGCGGAGGTCCATGATTGATAGAGGTGGGGTCTTCAATGTATGGGTGGTTCTATGATTTATAGTTGGAGGTTTTATGATCTATAGACAAGGACTTCATGGTGTATAGACAGAGGCTCCCTGACACACAGACAGAAAGTTCTGGAAAGGACAGCGTTGAGGCAGAGCAGGAAAACAAAACAGCATTTTTAGCCATCCTTGAGATCTTTTCTTCGGTTTCTTCCCCCTGAATCCAGAATAGCATTTTAATTTAGTTAACCTGCTTATGACTTTCCATTCCCAGTCACCAAACTTGGCTCCCACCCCGCTGAGAGGGGCCCGTCTCCAGGGGGCTGGCTGGAGGGGGGATAATGAGCCCCCTGGCCTGGCGGAATGCTGAGGGGTGATGGATGACCCGCAACCCTGGCGCTGCTCTGCGCCCTTCATCATCCAGTCGGAGTGGTTAGCAGACTGTCAGAGAAAAATAATTTAGCAGCCGGCGCTTTAACTGGTGTGCTGCATTCTGGGGGTCAAACGACTATTACAAAGTAGTAGCGCCGCTGGTTTCTCCATCGTGAGAGCTCAGGGTTGACAACATGAAGGAAGGAGGCATCACGCGCGGAATTCACTGACATCCTTCAATTCCACATGGTGGGGAGCAGGAGGGAGGGGGGAGTGGGGGAAGGACCATTCCTACGACACAGAAAATCCCCAGGTCTGGCGGAGGGTGTCAGGTCCTCTGTAAGGTGATGTTAGAATGGAGAAGAGAAAAACAGCACTGGAAGGGCAGGCCAGTGGAGGGCTTCTCAGAGAAGGGGGCAAGGGATGCCAGCCCCCTGAGGTCGTGCCAGGGGTCACAGGCAGCCCCAAGAGGGACCTGTCCTCTGCAAGCCCCTCTGCCCAGCCTTCCTCCAGGCAGCAGGGGTGTAGCACCTCCATAACTGTTTTGACAATTTTAGACTATAGACAATAGAGACAGAATAGGAAGAAAAAAGAGAGGAAAATAATAGGCTAGAGGCATAAGAAAAGAGGAAGTAAGGTTCCAGAATTATTTCCTCCTCCTCCTCCTCCTCCTCCTCCTCCTCTTCTTCTTCTTCTTCTTCTTCTTCTTCTTCTTCTTCTTCTTCTTCTTCTTCTTCTTCTCCATATGGTACTGGGGATGGAATCCAGGGGCATTCTACCTCTTAGCTACACCCCCAGACCTATTTCATTTTTTTTTTTTTTTATTTTGAAACAGGGTCTCACTAAATTGCTGAGAGTCTCACTACGTTGTAGAGAGTCTCGCTAAATTGCTGAGGCTGGCCTGGAAGCTGAGATCCTCCTGTCTCAGTCTCCCAAATACTAGGATTACAGACGTGCACCACCACACCTGCAAGGCCACAGGATATTTTGTGCGGAGGTGCACAGGGGTTCAGGAGGAAGTGATTCTTATTTTTCCAGCACCTCGTGTTTGCTTGAATTGTGTATGAATTTGAGGATGAATTCAAAAGCAAGACCGTTGAAGATTATGGTCCAGACTCCCACATGTTCCTTAGAATATTTACCAGATGTTTAATAAATACTAAAATTAAGTGGAATGAATGTAAGGTAGAGATAGCAGGAGACAGAGGCTTCCCTACATTAGAACTCCTTCTTTATTTATATATAGTCTCTCTCCTTAATTATCTGGGGTTTGTGAGAAGTGGAACATCTGCTTTGCCCATTGTCTATACCACACCTGCTGAGAGTCAAACACACATTGAATGAATGAATGCATGAATGAATGAGTGAATGAATGCCCTACCTAGTCATGAATTGAGTGTGGGATCCCATCATGCAGTCCGCTGTGCCCTCAGCAGTATCCCTGAGCAGTATCTGAGGTTCTGCTGGTACCCTGCATTCTTTAACCTATTTGTGATTTTCCAAGGCAAACTGCAAACTCTGTCCCAGGTGTTGTCAAGTAACGAAGGTAGAGATCAGAGCAATAACTTACAATTACTGAGTACTTACGACGAATCCCGCCCTGGGCTAAGTGCCTTTTAACTATGTAAAGTGTTTCTTTCCTTGATTGATACCCCCAAATGAATACAGATAATTTTCTGTCTCTACGACATTAGCGATGCCCACAAATAATTCTCCAAAAAAAATGATAAGAGAAAAGATAATTTGCATAAATAAGCAATTATGAGACTTGGCAGAATAAGATTTTTTTAAAAATATAAAACGGCATGAGAATAGTTCCTGCCACATAAGTAGTGCTAAAAATGCTTCTTAAAGGAATGAAGAAGGTAAGCTCGTGCAAGAAAGCAGACCCACAGCTGTTCATGCATGCAAAGGTCGGAGAAATGATCATGCCAGTTGAATAAAGGGACACTCCTGGCCCCAACTTTCATTTCTAGCCTCGTTTATCTTCCAGTGCACTTATTTCTCCTTCTGATCCATGGGCTCTGCCAGCATCCTGCAAGAGATACCTCCACCTGGCCTGTATCCAGTACCACCCAGGAGGCACCAGTCTCCCCGGGACCAACATCCACCTCTTGGCTCTCCTCAGCCTCCTGGGCTAGAGACCCAACCCAGCCATCACCACATACATGTATCTTTCCTCCATCTCTACTTCTGCTTGCTGAGTTACTGAAGGGCCTGGCCGACAAAGCCTGCCCTTCCTGCAACGTGACCCTCTCCATGGGGACAGAGGGTCCCTGTCTAATCTCCGACACTCCCTCCCTATTTGCTGCTTTTCCTTTCTTGGTATTTGGTCTCATCATTGCAAAAATGACCTGGCATCATGAATTCCCTCATCACCTCTGCTAAGTCGGAGTGTTGACATTCTCTTTCCTGTATTGACATCCGCACGATTCTCTCTCCAAAAAGCCTGGAAATTGCTCTTAATGAGGCTAGCAAAGGGGGCCTTTCGGGGAAAGCAAGCACTCAGAGACACAGTCCGTTCACAGCCACCGGGGGAGAGGGGGCCTGTCCCTTCCCCCATCACGGCGACAGCACCCCCAGCTTGCCCATCCCAGCATCCTACCAAAGGGCAGGCAGCTCCCTGAGAATTCTCACCTGTGGCAAGAGGTTGCTTTTACTCCTGCTGGGGGTGTGGCCAGGCAGCCGGATGTTGAAGAGGGCCTGGAGGGCGGCCTGGGCGGCCTGGCCCTTGGCCAGCTTCTTGCTGCGTCCCGCCCCTTCGAACGTCCTCCCGTCCACGCACACGGCCATGACAAAGCTTTTGGCTCGAGGCTTCTCGGCCGTCTCCGAGAGGCACACGTACCGCAGGCCGGAACGCAACTCGTTCAGCACCACCACCGGGTTCCTCTCGCCCAGGGCCGCGGGGACCGGCCAGGCCCGGTCCGGTCTGGCCGGGCCCATGAGGTCCAAGGGATGGCAGAGCAGCCGCCCATGCCGGTAGGCGGTGGACAGCAGCTCGGGGTCGACGGGGCGGCAGCTTGGGAAGTGCTCGCTGGGTGCGGACGGCTCAAACTCCTTGAAGAGCGTGTCTGGGAAGTCGGCCTGGTCAGAGGTGAAGTCCGTGCAGGGGTTCGTGCCGCTGCCCAAGGCCAGGTAGGCCTGGCACGCGTTAGGGAACTGCACAAAGGACTTCAGCGCCAGCTCGGCCGCCCGCATCTTGGCTTTCTTCTTGGTGGGCCCTGTGCCCTCAAACGTGAGCCCGTTCACCTCCACGGCCACCGCGAAGACCGGGGCGTGCACGGGGCCTGTCTGCGACACCATCCGGTACTGGAGGCCTGGTTTTAGCTCGTGCAACTGGACCAGGGCATTCTTGGGTGTCATTGACCATGACAGCTTCTTCCAAATCAGCTGGAGTTTGCAGAAGTGGCCCCCATTCCCTTCTTCCAGAGGCCTTTTCCTTTTGATGCTGGGTGTGCTGCCTCTGGTCCTGTCGCCCGGTGGCGGGGGCCTGGTCCCCAAATTGCTCACATTGCGGTTTTCTTTCACTTCGGCACTGCTGGTACCTGGAGGTGAGAACACATTAGATGTGATCCAGGGCACGGGCAGGTCACCCACTAATGACAGTCTGTCACTCACAGCATATTGCAAAACTCTCAATCCATTCCCAGGAAGCCCCTGCCATCAGCACCACAAGCCAGGCCCATGAGATGCACGTTAATGGCCTGTGGCAGCTCCAAGGGACGGGCACCCACGGGGACTAGTTGCTCGTAGGAAGAAGGACCCGTGTCCTTGGGAAGTTCTTAGACAGCCATGTTTGAGAAGAAGCAGGAAGAGGATGTGGGCAAGGGGCGTGTCATGTCCTGTGCCTGGTTTCCCCATACGCCGCTTTGAGCATGAGCTGTCATATCCTTGTCCGCAAGGTGCCTTCCTCTCTCTCTACCAATGCCTCCCCCAAAGCCTAGCAGACAGGTGGCCCTTCCTATCTACAAGTTTTGGGCAACATCAAAGGCCAGAGAGGCCTTTCCTCCAATGAGGGACCCTTCCCTTTCCACCTGGGTTCCCAGGCAGATGGGCTCTCCATGCCCTAGATATCCCTGACACTAGGGAACAGCGGGCTGCACTGGTGTTACACTCTGTAATATCCAGTCCCAAACAGAGTTTCTCAAAAACCGATCTCCTAGCTCATATCTGGAGGTGAGAAAGGAAGGAAGGGCAAGGCGCCAACCATGGAGGGGCCCAGCAGCCCGTCTCTGTATACCCGCATGCAACCTGTTTTAAATACAGTTTAGGGGCTCAGGCACGCAATCTGTTTACCAATGGAGATGACAGAGCTTAGAGTGGTGACAAGGGTCACGTGGCCACGAGTCTGCGCTAGTTCCTACCTAACCCTCTGCAGAAAGTGTTTTCTAGCCCCATGTACATGGAACAACTCGCTGGGCACCATCCAAGGGCCCAGGTGCTGGGATGAGGCTTTTCTGCTTCACAAGACGTGGCTCTCAAGCCTCTCCATCAGAATCACCGGGAGCTTCTCAACAGAGAGCATGTCTGCCAAGTCTGTCATTCCCTGGGTGCCACATCGGCGGCGTTTAAAATAAAAAGGCCGCTGTGAGTGTGAATGACCCTCTGTGGGTGCGCCAGGCAGCCTGGAGCCGGGGCTCAGCTGCAGGTGGCTGGTGACAACAGGGGCCCAGTCTTCTTGGGTCCCGTCTCTGAGATGCTTGCCATCGTAATCAGACTGGCAAACTTTTAAAACAGACTCTGATGCCTGGCGTGGTGGCGCACGCGTGTAATCCCAGGACTTTAATCTTTAAATATTTCACAATTTTGCTAAGGTGAGCTCTGAAGTAGTTTAGGGTTTCATCCCCAGTACCACAAAATAAAAATAAAATAAAATAAAATAAAATAAAATAAATAAAATAAAATAGGGCTAGAGGTGTAGCTCAAGGGTAGAATGCCCCTGAGTTCCATTCTCAGTACCACACACACAAAACAAAACAAACACATCAAAAAAACCAAACTCTGATGCCAAAGTGTTTTTAAGGACACGCATTTGCAGCTCGGAGCACAACTCCTTTGGAAGTAGTTTATGCAGGCGACATGGTTTATTAAGAGGCTGAGATGTGAGTCAATGCTAGGAGTCTCAGGTGCCCTTCACTTGTCGCAGGAGGTGATTTTTATGGACACTAAAGAGTTCCCTCATTTTCTTGGCCATTGGGTATTAACACCCCTTCCGGGGCTCTCTGGAAGATCATGATGAAACCGAGGGCCAGCTGGTCTCACGTGAGGTGGGTCGGATTGCGGGCTTGGCAGAGCAGGACACCCACACAGGTTTCTGTTTATGTGCCTTCGACTGGTCTTCAGAAACCAGGGGGGTCTCATGTCTGCGGCGGCGGCGGCTGTGAAAGCGTTTTTTCTCATTAGGCAAGTGGAAACTCAAGGAGATATTTACAGCTAACCCGCAGCTTCAGTGCAGATGTTGAGTGCTTAGCTGGGTGTTGACACATGAACCCGCTTCCCTGAGGCCCCCGTGTGGGGTGAGACCTGGCTGACTGGGCACTGCGGCGCTCCCCACTCCTTGGTTTATGACATTGTTGTTGGAGACGAATAAAGAGAAAAGTACAATTTGCCTGGCACAAAGGATGCCTTTGAAAATCAAGTGCCTTCAAGAAGGATCTTGAAGTTGGAGGCTGTGCTTTGTCAAATTGTAGGCTGTCTCCTCGTAGCTCGGGGTTAACCAGTCTGTCACAGGACCACAGCTATCACCTTGGCTCCATAAAGAAGCAAAGCAGCCATTACCAGGATGTGTCCAGGGGAGGCGCTAGGCTCTGCTTTGAAAATAATCTCAGGCCAGACATGGTGGCACACGCCTATAATCCCAGTACTTGGGAAGCTGAGACAGGAGGATCACAGGTTCGAGACCAGCCTCAGCAATTCAGCAAGGCCCTCAGCAACTTAGTGAGAACCTGTTTCAAACTAAAAAATAAAATAGGGTGTTGATCAGAGGTACTGGGTTCAATTCCTAGTAACATACTCCTCCCTGCCCCAAAGAAAGTAATCTGAATGCTACACTCTAATTTTCTAAATTGTACAGTAGTTCTATTGCTGTTGTTTTTATTATTTGCTTCTAAAACATATTAGGTTTAGGAGGCAATTTTATTCACAAGTGTGCATCTGAGACCTCTCTAAGTTGCACTATATTCATTTGCAATCTATTTCACTAAAATAATGACCTTCTAAATAGCAAGCACTGAATCTCAACCCTTTCGGTTCATTATTAGGCATTTTGGGTATACACACGGTAGCAAGCCAAGCTGGAGTAGATCAGATTAGCCACGTGATTTTCCAAACTGAACTTAAAAATGGGGAAAAAAAAGAGCCAAGGATACAATTCCCAAGCCCTCGCACGCGATTGCATGGGAACCCACTCGGAGCTCTCTAATTTCTTATTGATTTCTTACAATGTGGGGATGGAGTAGGGCTGTAAGTGTGATTGAAGTGGCCCGCGTATCAGATGACCTCTGTTGTATCTTTGAGAAACTGGACTCAGAACACAACGCTCCTCTCTCTACCTGCACCGAAATGCCTTTCCCCTTCTACACAGCTCCTAATTAATCCTGCAACTGTCACACCTGAGTTTTCCGAGGCACAAACCGTGATTATCAGACTGTGCTGCCAGATCCCCTTTCTTAATAATTTTTAAAAATACTTTTATTGGTGCAATGTAATCATACATCATTGTGAGACTCGAAGTGACATAAACACACATGCATGCGGCACTTGGTGTGTTTCCTGCCTTTTACCTGCCTCCTCCTCTTTCTTCTCCTCTATCTCTCTCTCTCCCTGCATGTTAGTAATATTGATAGTGAAACCTTCTCCTATGGACATAGCTTATTTGAACAGTTCCCTTCCTTTCTTTCCCTCTCCACCTCCCTCCCCCCAAACCCCTTCCACTATTTTCCTGGTCTCTCATTTCACTGAAGTTCCTTTTGCTTCCTATTTGTTTCCTTTGGCTTCTACATAGGAGAGAAAACATACGACTCTTGACTTTCTGAGACGGGCTGATCTCACTTAGCGTCCTGTTCTTTAATGCCACACATTTTCCTGCAAATCACATAATTTTGTTCTTCTTCGTGGCTGAGTAAAATGCCACTGACTGTACATACCATGGTAATGAATGGTAATTGAGAAAAGGTTCAAGCTTTGGTCCTTATGCTAGTCACTAGCTAGAGTCTCTTGGGGGCAATAGGAGCCATTGTTTAAGGCATTTAGCCTCCTTTCCACAGGCCCAAATGCCGTGTTTAACTGGCCTGCAGAGCCCAGCTGTGGCCTGGGTCCTGCTTTTGTCCTGGGGGCCTTAGGATGTGGGGTGGTTGAATGGCCACTCACGGGGTCAAGCAGGTGAGAGGTCAAATGACCCCTTAGTGGTTTACGCTGTGTGACTTTGGGTAGATCACTCTACCTGTCCAAATTCCATTTTTTAAAAAAAGATAAAAATAAGAATTTTAATAGTATTGGCCTTGTAAAGTGAATGAGGGTGAATTAAGTTAGTATGTAGAATGGTTTAGTGAAAAGTCCAGCACAGCCAGGCATGGTGACACACATTTATAATCTTGGAACTTGGGAGGCTGAGACAGGAGGATCACAGGTTGGAGGAGAGCCTCAGCAACTTCACGAGGCCCTCAGCAACCTAGGGCTGGGGGAATAGCTCAGAGGTAGAATGCTCCTGGGTTCCATCTCAGGTACCACAAAAACAAACAAACAAAGAAACAAACACTAACTCCAAACAAAACAAACAAAACAAAAAACAACAAAATTCAGCTCAGGGGAAAGCCTAAGACTTATTTATTTATTTATTCACGGTACTGGGGATGGAACCCAGGGGCATTCTACCTCTCAGCTACATCCCCAGCCCTATTTTTTATTCTTTATTTTGAAACACAGTCTCACTAAGTTGCAGAGTGCTTCACTAGGTAGCTGAGGTTGGCAGCAAACCCAGATCCTCCGGTTTCAGCCTCCCAAGTACTGGAATTCCAAGTGTGTGCCACTTTTTATTTTTTATTTTGAAACAGGGTCTCCCTAGATTGCTGAGGCTGGCTTCAAACCTGCAATCCTCCTGTTTCAGCCTCCCAAGTCCTGGGATAACAGGGTGTGCCACCACGACCTGGCTCTAGGCCTTTTTAGATGGAACACACAGGCCCAGCTTCTCTCCCTGCTCATGTACTTCCCAGAGTTCTCCATCCAGTTCCCCAGAAATTTCAAGATGTCCCAGAAAGAAGGGTGTACAGTCCTCGTGAGGTCACAGTGTGCCATCTGCGGTGTCCTGTTCCCTCCTAGGACTCTAAAGAATGACACCAGCATCTCTAACTCAAAACGAAGCACCTCCTTATCTCTTTCTTTGGCCAGCAAGGCAAACACCCCCCCCCCCCCAAAAAAAAAGTTTTCAGAATCTTCTGAATCTCAGTGCATACAAATGATAAATAACAGTGTTTTCCTTTGGGCCACCTAGGTGCAGTGGGGGAGACAGAGACGCTGGCTGTCAATGTCCCTGCTGTGACAAGAGCCAGCCTTGGGGGAGGACGAGAGCTGCGCCTGCGACCCTCCCTCGTGCGAAGCTGCCGGAAGCTGCCGGAGCCGGGTTACAGCGAAGCTCTCGGCCCTCGCCAGGCCCCCGCTACCGCAATTCTCTGTGGGCTCGTCACAGCCCTCTGACTCGGATTTTACACATTAGTATTCTCCTCTTTCACTTGGAAGGCATTAAATATGTTACACTCCCCTCCTCTGACCCAGGAAATTACGCCCATTTTTTTCCCCTCCATTTAGTTAATAGGTTTCGCACATCCAATTGTCATATATAATAACCCACAGATAAAAAGTCAGGAGACCAAGAAATCTCTTCCTTCTAAATATAGACTCAACTCTGGCTGATGCCCAAGCTTGGGGGGCTCGCTGCACCTCGGGATCTAAGGCAGAGGGCGGAGTCCACCTGCAATAGCCATGGCCTTGAATCCCAGCCTGGTCCTCTATTTCCATCCTCAGGTCTGTGGGCACACCAGGATTCACCAGGACTGTGAGGACACGCTGGGGACTGTTCCCATCCTACTGCCTTGTGCTAATTGTCCCCCCAGCCATGCCACATGCCTTTGCCTCTCTCTCTGAGTATTTCTGAGGACACCCCTGGGTGGATTTGGTGTCTGTCTACTGTCTGAGATAGTGGATTCTGGATGATTTCACACACACACACATACACATACACACACACACACACCACTAATATGGGCAACGGCGAATCGTTTGACTATATACATAATTTCACGGTGCAGCTTTCTGTGTATCAAACCACTAAGTTGGAGCTGGGTGTGGTGGCACACGTTTATAACCCAAGTATTTGGGACACCGAGGCAAGAGGGTCACAGCAGGCTCACAGGCTAGCCTCTGCAATTCAACGAGGCTCTCAGCAACTTAGTGAAACCCTGTTTCCGAAGAAAAAAAATTAAATAGGGAGGGGCTAGGAGTGTAGTTCGAGGTAGAATGCCCCATGGGCTCAATCTCCACCACCACATGAAACAAAACAAAACAGAAAACCAACAGCCAAACGTCATATTGTCCACTTTGAAGATATGCAATTAAGAAAAGAGAGGAAAAAGAAAAATTGGACAGCCTCACTCTAGCCCGAAGACCCTGACAGATGGAAGGCACAGGGCTGGGCCAAGGGACACACTGTTTCTGGGTCGTTCCCCGAGACTCTGATTCCCCGGAGCTGGAGCAGGAAGCCCAAGCGTCCACAGCTCTCCCTTTCTGTTTTGACCCGTTGCCTGGGGAGGCTTGACTTTCTCTTGAGGAGCGGTCTCCAAACCTCATGGCCCAGATTGGTGAACCAGCTTGTTTAATTTTTGTAGCGATGGTTCTGCCCTCCCTGCATGCTGGCACGGAGATCTCGGTCCTTACGGCTTCTGAATCTTATGAGTCCCTCACGAAATTTCTAAGTAGAACCTTCTGCACGGGACTCATCGTGAACATCAATAAGGGCAACGCGTGTTCAAGTTTTAACATGATTTATCAAATGTGGCAGGCACCCCACATGTGTGTTTCATTGTTAGGATGATGGGCAATCACAACCACCAAACCCAGACAGTGGTCATTGCCTTCCGAGGATGGGAAGCAAAAACGTAGTAGCCTGCTTCCTGAGATTCTCCCAGAGGCTCTGGGATGACAGGATTTGAGAGAGCTATGTGATAAAAGTGATTTGGTTCTGAAAATGCACTTTGGTACACTTGGAACAATTCAGGTGGATGGTTCATAATAGGATATAAGAGTTAGTGAATCCTTTAATTCCACTCCGGAAGTCATTCTCCCAAGTAATTAATATCCTTGCCAATCATGCCTCCTAGACTGGTTGGAGTTGGAGGCAGCTCTGCAAGAGGCTGGCCTCTTTACTCAGGGGGAAGACCAGGGAACCACCTGCCATGCCAGCCAACACTAGGATCCATTTAATTGCCACCATCCCCAGCTTCCCTCTCTTGTAATCTTTTATTTTGTTATTTTTTGCGGTACTGGGTATAGAACTCTGGTGCCTTCTACCTCCAAGCTGCACTCCCCAAACCTATTTTTTATTCTCCATTTTGAAACAGGGTCTCATTAAGTTGTGGAAGGGCTCATTAAGGAGCTGAGGCTGGCTGTGAACCTGTGATCCTCCTGTCTCAGCCTCCCAAGTCCTCTCCTCTCCTCTCTTCCCTCCTCCTCTTCTTCCTCTTCCTCCTCCTCCTCTTTCTTCTTCTTCCTCTCTTCCTCTTTCTCTCACTCTCACTCTCCATCTTTCTTTCTCTCTTCATTGTTTATGGCTTCTCAAAGTCACTAAAGCAGGTGAGAAGCCATTGCTTCTTACCAACTGCTGGTGGGTTCCAGCAGATAAATAGGATGTGCTGTAACACATACATGTGTGTAGTGTGTGTATGTGTGTGTGTGTGTGTGTGTGTGTGTGTGTGTGTGTGTGTATGTGTGTGAACCAGTCCTGCAGGAGGATGCTAGGGAGACAAAGATGAGGACAGATGCTTTCGTAGCTCTGGGGAAGGCAGGGCAGTTCCACAACCCTACCCTCCTCCCTGGGGATCACACTATATTCCTCCTCCTTTGGAAAATTCCCAAGTGGATTCCAAACACCTTTCCTAATGTCCCTCACCCCCAGTGAGGACACGCAGGTGGTGTTCCAAGCCCACAGTCCCGTGTGCGTCCCTTCTGCCTCTGCACGCTGGCATAGTGACTCATCTTTAAGACATCTTAAAAGGAGTCGCCGGTGAACTGTGACTTCTATGAGACCTTTGCAGAGAGTTGCACGTGTGCGTCCATTGTGGAAATCAGAGAAAAAGCAGGCAAATAACTTGAAACTCTGTTAGATAAATACCACAAGCAGCGGTAATAGAACAATCACAGGCAATTTGAAGACTGCCAGGCACTAAAAGAACGCATCTAAGTCAGGACGGCATCTATACGGGAGAGGGTAAAATGAAATGATTTCCATTCCGCATCTTTTGCTCACGACCCATCTCCTGAGCCTCATAAGCACATTATCTCGTTTGACCAAAAAAAAAAAAAAAAAAAAAAAAAAAAAAAAAAAAAAAAAAAAAAAAAAAAAAAAAAAAAAAAATGTCGGCAACAAATGTGGTGCTAAGTTTAAAGGTTTAATGCACAAAGGAATTGAATTTTGGGGGAGAAAGAGCAAAATTTTACATCGTCATAACCCGTGGCTCAGCTTTTGTTTTCCAAGTGAAATATGATCTTTGGGACTTAGTAAGGCTGGTGTCCCATGCCGCCATCATTCAGACGCGG
This sequence comes from Graphiurus murinus, assembly GCA_004027655.1. Classification (NCBI taxonomy): domain Eukaryota; kingdom Metazoa; phylum Chordata; class Mammalia; order Rodentia; family Gliridae; genus Graphiurus; species Graphiurus murinus. The sequence continues at coordinate 84,103 of PVLC010003347.1, read as the reverse complement.
GGACCCCAGGTGGAGGATGGGGTGGCAGATGGGGTCTCGTTGCCCACATCCATCTGAGGCCCGTGCACCAGCCTGAGCTCGCTGGCAGATTTATTTATGGGCCTCTTCTTCCTGCGCGGCTCCCTAGCGGACCAGCGTCCTCTGCCCGGTCATTAGGCGCACCCGGCTTCTGCTCCTGGGTTAGCGTCATTGAGATCGTATGCTTCACTAATAATGACACTGCGTGTCTGCGGGTCAGGAGGGCTCCAGAGAGCCAGCCAGCCGAGGCACCACGCTACATTTGAAGAGATAATATTGTTCCTAGGGAAGGTTATTCTGCTGCCAAGCAGCCCCAGTTTTTAAAAAAGAGCAACCCTTTCTCTATCTGACCAGGCTGAGTGGTAGGAGAATGGCAGGTGGCTTGGATTCTCTGCTCACACGAGAGCAAGGACTGGGCACAAGAGGGTCTGAGGAAAGCTTATAGGCATGGCAGGAGCCTGTGAGGGGGGTGGCGTTGCAGAAGGCAGCGCCATCTTGGCATTTGCTGGTTACGTGTGGGCATGGCTGTGCTGCAGGCTGGGTAGCTGGCAAAAGATGTCTCCTTCAAAGACTTGGAGCAGATGTGGTGGGTGAGGAGTCTTCCTCCACCAGACTTTGAGACCAGGTTAAAAGCTTTGGTCTCAGCCATTCCTCCTGGGCTTGGGTCGAATCCCAACCTCCAGGCAGTGAGCAGTAGAGGGCGATGGAGCCGGGATGGACAGTTACTCTAGTGCTGACAGGGGAAAGGTGTTCAGAGATAACCACTTAAGGCAGGCGAGTCTTAAAAACATGTTAGCTGGGCGTGGTGGTGTAGGCCTGTAATCTCCATATGTGAGGGGGTGAGACAGGAGGATTACAGGTTTGAAGTCAGCCTCAGCGACTTAGTGAGGACCTCAGTGACTTAGTGAGATCTAGTTTCTAAATAAATAATAAAATAGGGCTGGAGGTGTAGCTTAGAGGTAGACTGCCCCTGGGTTCAACCCCCAGTACAACAAACAAACAAACAAACAAACAAAAAAATTAGGGCTGGGAGTGTAGCCCAGAGGTAGAATGCCCCTGAGTTCAATACCAAGTACTGCAAAAATAAATAAGTAATAAATAAACAAATAAATAATAAAATAGGGCTGGAGGTGTAGCTCAGAGGTAGACTGCCCCTGGGTTCAACCCCCAGTGCCACGAAAACCAGAAACCCCGAGGTGTTATATGGGCGTCTCTTAGTCCACACCCAGCCTGCAATGATGGCTTCTGAGTGGGGCCTCCTTGACACCACCCTCCCCGAGGTGGAGTGTGTGTGTGTGGGGGGGGAACGTGAGGGGTGTGTCCTGGGCCCCTCTTTTCTGTTACCCACATCAGTGCCTTCAAATCGAGAAGGATGAAGGTTCCAGGAAAAGGCTGTGGTATGTGCTGGGCTGCCAGGGATCCAGGATCGCGCAGGGAAGCACCCTCAATTCCTGAAGACCCCCTCCATGCAGTGGTTAGATGTGAGCTGTCCTCACATCAGAGCCACAGGATGTAGAAGCACGAGATGCAGCGAGCTCGCCTGTGATTCCTCCACACACACCCCCGTTCACACACACATCACACAAACACACAGATACACTCACACGTATCACACACATGCGCACAGCACACAGCACACACTTATATACATATACCATATGCATACCCATACATACTCACATCATAATGTACATACCTCCCCACACACATATTATATGCATACACACACCCCACACATATACACACCATGCATGTACACTACCATACACACACACATCACACATGCAGAGACACCACACATCCCCCATTCACACACATATCACACACACAGATACACTCACACATATCACACACATCACACACATACACACACATATACATATACCATATGCATGCCCATATCCTACATGCATACATACATCATACATGTATATACACTCCACACACATACACATGCTATATGCATACAACACCCCACACATATACACACCATGCAGGTACACTACCATACACACACATCACACATGCACAAACACCACACATCTCCTGTTCACACACACATCACATAAACACACAGATACACTCACACATATCACACATATCACACACATACACACACATATATACAAATACCATATGAATACACATATTCTACATGCATACACACATCATACATGTACATACACTCCACACGCATACACATACTATATGCACACAACACCCCACACATGTACACATCATGCATGTACACTACCAGACACACACACATCACACATGCACAAACACCACACATCTCCTGTTCACACACACATCACATAAACACACAGATACACTCACACATATCACACACATCACACACATACACACACATATATACAAATACCATATGAATACACATATTCTACATGCATACACACATCATACACGTACATACACTCCACACGCATACACATACTATATGCATACAACACCCCACACATGTACACATCATGCATGAACACTACCAGACACACACACCACATGCACAAACACCACACACCCCATACCCCATGTTCACATACACATCACACAGATACACAAATAAATTCACACATATCACACACATATACATATAGCACACACATATATACATATACATACACATACCATACATACATACACATATCACACAGGTATACACACCTCACACATATACATACCATATGCATACACACACCCCACACATATACTCACCAACTATGTACACCACCATACACACACACACACACACACACACACACCACACACATACACACAAACACAGATCACCCACACACACTCCACACGCACTCCACACACACATGCCTAGTGCACACATATAACATCCGGAGTCTTTCCCCCTCTTTTCAGTGGCATCTGAACAACAAAGTGGCGAGACCCCATTGTCCATCCGTAGAGGGGACAACAGTGACAGGCCCTAGGAACTTGGAGCTTCGTCTTTGAGCCATCTATAAAAATAGAATTTTCTAACTAAATTAAGAGCATGTATACAAAGGGGGAGAAAAAAACAAATCTATGGACTGAAAATGAGGTTCCCAAACATCTCAAAAGCATTTTAACGTATAATAAACAGTTGAAAGTTATTATTATTTTTTTTTTTTTTGCGGTACTGGGGATTGAACTCAGGGGCATTCTACCTCCGAGCTACACCCCCAGCCCCTTTTTATTCTTTATTTTGAAACAGAGTCTCACTGAGTTGTGGAGTGCCTCACTAGGTAGCTGAGGCTGGCCGCGAACCCGGATCCTCCGGTCTCAGCCTCCCGAATGCTGGGATTACAAGCGTGCGCCACCACGCCCGGCGAAAGTTATTTTTACTTGTAAGTTTCTACCCATTAACCAGGAAACGAAGTTAGCAGGAGATAGCAATATTTAGAAATACTAGGCAGGCTTCATTGGGCATTTCCTACGCGTGGCGAACTTTCCTCTTTCCTCTTTTTGATTCTGTAATTTAGGCTGTTGACTATCCTCACATTACAAAGGAAGCACTGAGGCTCTAAGGGGTGAAGTTCACGGCCCATGTTTGAGCGCCACTGTTTCTTCTTGGTCCAACCAACAGTCCTAGCAACCACCAATCCACACCTTACCCCCCCCTCCGCTTCCCATGACGGTCGGCTCATTTTAGTTGGAAAAGGAGCCATCTGTTAGGTGATATTACAATGCAAAGAGGTGTTCATATGCTGTGGAATGTTTTGTCCCCCTCTTTTAAATGCTAAGCAATATGCACTAACAAGAGGAGAATATAGTGCAAGCCGAATATGCCCAGGATTCATTGTCATTCTCTCTCTCTCTCTCTCTCTCTCTCTCTCTCTCTTTCCCTCTCTGTCTCTCTCTCTCTCTGTCTCTCTGTCTCTGTCTCTCTCTCTCTCTCTCTTACACACACACACACACACACACACACACACACACACACAAACACACACACTCTCTTTCTCTCTCCCCGGCAATGTCTACTCTGGAGTTTTTTGATGTGAACGGAAGCGACTGCTCAGATCCCTTCCCTATACCAGCTTTGTTTAAAATCAGAGCCCCGATCCTGCTACTTTGGCGTCCCTCCAGTTTCATGTGCCAGAAATGTTTCAATAGGGAGGCTCGAGGCCAGCTCTTTCTTTGTTAAATCGTTGTACAAACCATGTTCTAAGACACAACACTCATTTTTCTTTCTTTTCTCATTATTTGGTTTGAAGAGGCAAACAAAGGAAGGAGAGCAGGACATGGTCTGAGCAAACTTGTTTCTTTCCTATGATCCTTGGGAGTTCTCAGTCACATGGGAACAACTGATATTTTTCTGCCCCCCAAGGTCAGAATGGGAGCCAGGTGAGGTTGAAATTCAAGGTGAGGGTAGGGTTCCAGGAAAGATATGGGGTCATGGGTAAGGTTGGGATTCTGGGTGAGTCTGCAGGTGAGAATGGGGACTCCAGAGGAAGGTGGGTTCCAGGTAAGGGCAGGACGACAGGGAGGGTGGATTCCAGGTAAAGGTGAGAATGAAGATGGGATTCTGTGTGTGGATGATACTCCAGGTGAGAACTGTACTCTGAATGAGGCTGGTCCTGCAGCTGAGGATGGGACTCTGGATGAGTCTACAGGTGAAAATAAGGCTCCAGCTGAGGGTAGATTTCAGGGGAGGGTGGGACTAGAGATGAGGTTCTGTGTGCATATGATACTCTACATGAGGACCGGATTCTGATTGCACATGGTCCTGCCGGTGAGGATGGGGTCCAGGGTTAGGATGGGATTTCAGGTGAGGATGGCCTCCAGGTGAGCATGGGATTCTGGGTGACTGTGGGACTGCAGGTGAGGGTGAGACTGCAGAGGATAGGTGTTTGGAAGGATGAGAGCAGAACCTCTTGCTATCTGGAAGACCAGACATCCCCTCCCCCATGCATGGAATGTCCAATTCTTTGGGGGACAGTGGAAGGCACCCCCAACATTGAACCGGGACCCCCAAACACTGGAGAAGGGGAGCTGCTTACTTAGATTGTCTTCATCCTCCGTGTTTGTGGTGCCAGGACTTAGGTGCTTGAAGGGAGCGAGGAAGGTTGACAATATGCTTACTTTGTCTGGAAAGAAAAGAACAGGAGATGCGCTTTTGACATCGAGTTTCAGAGAAGCCCAATGCTTTCCTATGTTCTTATTACAGCGGGGTTGGACAAGGGAGGTGGAAAGGTCACTTTGGTTTCAGACACTTCATTCTGGCTCAGCCTTTTATTGAATTTCTGACAGCATTTGATCAAATTCCTCTCTCCATTCGATTTTAAACTTTATGATTTCCATCTTTCTTCCTCTCTTACTTTCTGGCATCTTCCCTCTTCTCTTGTTTCATGTCTCTCAAAATTTTAAGTAATTGTCTTCGGGGTAACAACCCTGTATCTACTTACTGGGTGGGTGGGCCAGAGCCCATGATATTCAGGTCATTTCACAGAAAAGAACTAAGGCAGGTGAAATGATGCCGTTATTTATAGAGTAGCGAGCAAATAAATCCAAGGCACTTTTGTCTCATTTGGGAAGAATTTGCTTTAGCGGATTGAAATACACCAACAAAAAAAAAAAAAAAAAAAAAAAAAAGGAATGGGTTTACCAAAACTGTCACCATGCCACTTACTAGGTAGTTGAGCAGAAAGAAGGACAGTATGGGGCAGAGGGCCTGGGAGTCCTTCCTGGAAATGGGCAGGCATAATTGATATGGTGGATGGAGTTCCAGGGACTGACATTTGCCCACAACCCCAATCCTTAGGGAGAGCAAAACCTACGTGACCATGCATCCTGGGTATTGAACACAGAGCACAGCAAAGTTGAGAAAATGGACCTAACCACGAAGTGCCAATTGTGACCAATAAAATATGTTTTCCTCCATGGCCCCAGTAATTTCTTTCTTAAACAGAGAGGTGAAGGAATTGTAAGTTGGAGATATTATTAGGAAGAAGAAGAAGAAGAAAAAAAAAGACAAATGAAGGGAACCAAAAGACATTTTCCTTATTCTAGAGATTTCCACTGACCAAATTACACCACCGATTTGGGACTATTTGTCCATGTAGAATCTTGTCCACTAGAAGACAGCCTGCTAGAGACACAGGACACTGGGCCCCCCTCAGTCCAGGGATTCTCAGCTGCATACAAAGTCCCCTCAAATCTGCATGATTCACTATTTCAATATAAATCTTGACCACATTTATGAAAATACTACAGATGGAAATATTACCATTAATCATGTGCTACAGATGGACAATAGAGTCATTGGTTATATTCTATTGATTAACTTGTGCAGGGCACCAGCCATCAGGGCTTGGCTGCTTTGCCACCTGAGGTTCTTTTCCTCTCTTTTGGAAGCTGTTCCCACCTGAGGGCAGGGTGTTTGAGTGGGGCTACCATGTTTGCATCACGGACTTCTTGTCTGTTTCTATCATTACAGAGGAGAACTGTCTATAAGGCACTCCATCTTTGAGCTGTCTCCCTTGATCTGAGAGTGATTTCTTTCTCATGAAAACACTCACTGGTGGTTTTATATGCCTTTAGCCTTCAGGCATCCAGTCCCCGCCTGAAATCTGCTCTTTTTTCTTCTGAGTCTGAACCTGTTTTCTCCTTAGCCAAGCTTTCCAGAGGCCAGGGAAGTTCACATTGAAATTCATTCAGGAGCCTGTTAACAGCTGTTGCTTCCAGTAGAGACAGGCAACAATATAATGTTCACACAAAGAGAACAATAAATAACTCAAATATAAAATGCCTGCTCCTTCTTCGTTCTACCAAACAAGAAGAATAAGCCCAGGGAAGGATTTGCCCCCTCGAACTCTCATAGCCCAAGCTAATTTACTACAAGAAAATGAAATATCTTGCTTGAGTTATAATTTCATTAAGGGAGTCCAATAATGTTGCACAAAGAGTGTGAAGCTCAAATGATTTAGTCTGGAGGATCTCAAAATGAAATTACAATTTTTTTAATAAAGCAGGGATACCAGCCAAACACCCACAAAAATACTCTAAACTACTTCAGAGCTCACCTTAGCAAAATCGTGAAATATTTAAGGATTATTTTAGATCCATTCAAGTTCTCACTTTCTGTTGTTGCTCAATGTATCAAATAGAAACGCGAGACATTCAGTTAAAATTGAGTTTCAGATAAACTACACTTCTGTTTTTAAAGTCTACCTACACCCTCAGTATTATGTGAAACACCTATAAACCAAGACAGGTATTCACTGTTTATCTCAAACTCTTATTTAAGGCAAAGAACTTGAATAGATATTTCTCTAAGGTAGATAGACTCATGGCCAATTAGCACATGAAAAGATTCTCAGCATCTCTAGTGATTTGGGAATATAGTGAAAATCACAGTGGAATACTGCTTTCTACCCATTAGGATTGTTATTGTAGATAAAATAGAGAATGATGTGCTGATGAGGATGTGGAGAAGGCAGAGTCCTCATGCATAGCTGCTGGGAATGTAAAAAAAGATGCAGCCCCAGGGAGTTAGCGGTCCCGCCTGCAGGTCTATACGCAGAAGAGTGGAAAGCAAAGGCGTCTTTGCACAGCCATGTCCATAGCAGCCTGGAGATTGAAGCAATTCCAATGTCCATCAACGGATGGATAAACAAGATGTGAAATAATATTCATACAATGGAATATTATTCTGCTTTAAGAGGAAAGGAAATCCTGTCATTTGCAACAATGCAGTTGAAACTGGAGGACCTTAGGCTAAGTGAGATATGTCAAACACAAAAACACAAATACTGTATGATATCTCTTGTATGTGGTATCTAAAAAAGTCTATCCCAAAAGTAGAGAATTGAATATTGATTACCAGAGGCTGGAGAAGTATGTGTGCATGTGTGGTGATTAGTCAGTCAGAGTGTATTTTATACTTAAAATGTGTTAAGAGAGTGGATTTTGTGTCTGTAGGATGCACACATATGCACACACACACACACACACACACACACACACACACACTGGTAACCCTATGGGTGGTGATGGATATGCTAATTAATTTGACTGTGGCAATTTTTACACAATGTACCCCTGTATTAAGTCATCACATTATCTACTTTGAATATGTACTTTTTCGATTAATTAAATATTTAAAAAATAATTTAATAGTCACCATACAAAAATAAATAATCAAACTTAGCTGGACTTTCTGTGTTTTATTTGGCAGCCTTAATTATGCCCTACCAACTTTTTTTTTTTCTCAAGTGCAGTGGATTTTGGATTCCAGGGGCCAACTTCAACAAACCAACCAAAGAAAATATGAAACCAACAGTTGCCAAAATATATTTTGCTAAGTAAGCACATCTGTAATTCCAGCTACTACCACCATGGTTTATAAAAGAAAAATATTTTAATATTGAATTGTCCATGTGCTCTGGTTGAGAAGCAATGGCTTCTAAGAAAAAGATAGACCACATCTCTAGGATATTTGTACAAAAAGAGGTGAACAGTTACATTTTTTTTTAATGTAGGAAGACCACAACAAAAGTTATTTGGCATCAATGTCTTTATTTATTAAGTGTCCTTGAAGCCCCCTTTGCTCATTTGATGTCATATTCAGTTGATGCAGTAAGAACAGAGCTCATCAGGACTCAGATATTGCCTTTATTTTCTGCTTCTTTAAGGATGTGAAAGGCTCAGAGACCTTAAAAAGGATTAGACACTACAACAAGAAAAATCATGGCCTCAAACATAAAGCCCTTTGGAGCCGCCCTTAGACCCACACCGAGACAACTGTGTGACAATACAACAAAGAGAGAGTCACTCGTGAGAGTCCCGGTGAGAACTTTGCAAGGTTGAAATCTGAGATCAGAATGATGAAGCTCAGTCCCTGCCACTTTGGCCTCGGTCACCCTGGGGACCAGAGGACTTACAGTTGACTCACCATCCTTCGAGGAACAGTGAAAAGCTTCCCTTCTTTGGATCTTACTTGATGGATGCAAACACTCTTTTGCTTATAAACAATTTATAAACCAACTTTTGCCAAGTACAGTAAACTTAAAAACAACAACAACAAAAAACTTTTGGTGTGCGAGCACATCTGTTATCTGGAAAACTCATTCCTGTGAAATAACACACGTCCTAGAAATTTTTATAAAAAAATGGTAATTGCTAAAATATCTAAGGGTTTGATCATACCCTCTACCTAAACTCCTTTTTAGGGATTTTTAGGCCTAAATATTTTATAGGATGGGTTATTAAAAACAGACTCACACACAAATTGGACACTTTGGTTCTGTCCTTATTTCAAAAATTGAAAGCGAGGTTTTGTACTATTTTTTGTCTCTTCTTCTTTTGTAGGCCATGTACATTTCTACATCTGGCACGGCTCTCTTGAACAATTATGTTGCTGGGAAAGAAGGTTGACAGTTGGATTCCACAGAACTCCGTCGGTGCCCTTGGGCTACAATTCTTCGGCCTCTTTTATAAGTTCCCTTCTTATGTTTTCCTTTTGCCAAAACACACTCTGACAGATGGCCTCCCTCAAGCTTGACCCACTTTCTTTCCTAACTGTATATTCTAATCGAACACAGGTACGTCTTTAAGCGGATGCTGCTTCTATCGGAACACAAACGCAAATCAGTAGGAACAGGTGGGTTACCCTGGGAATCAAGGACATAATTAACCTCCATGCAGGCAGGAGAAAGGAACAACAGTTTGGAGTAAAGGTGAGGAATTTAACTCCCACATTTTTGGGGGACATGGAGTTTAAAACACTGCTTTTAGACACTATCCTATGAACCAAGCACACACAGGTGGCTTGAGTAACTTTGAAAAAGAAAACTCTGTGAACCAGGCACAGGGTGTAGCCTATAATTTCAGTATTTGGGAGCCTGAGACAAGAGGATTGCTGGCTTGAGACCAGCTTCTGCAACTTAGCAAGACCGTTTTTCAAAATTAAAAAAATAAAATGGGCTGGGGGTGTAGCTTGGAGGTAGAACACCTCTGGTTTCAATCTGCAATACCAAAACAAAACAAAACACAACATGACTCTGTGTGTTGGCACTGAGTTTTGTAAAACACAAGAAAGGCTTATTCTTTTTGGTGACTGTAGGGTGTGAATCTCTCTAGCAGTTTTAGACATGGATAAGACTCATGGATTTGGTTGTGAAAGCCTTCCAAGGAAACAGGAAGCCATCCTGCATTATCAGTTGCTCACACACTATTGTGGGCTCCGCTGTATCCTCCCAAAGTTCATGTGTTGAAGCTCTCAGCTCCAGTCCCTCTAATGTGACTATATTTTGAGATAGGACCTTCAAGGAGATGATTAAGGTAAGATGTGACCATTAGGATGGGCCTGAATGCATTCCAACCAGTGTCCTTCTAAGAAGAGGAGATCAACACACACACACACACACACACACACACACACACACACACACACGGACAACCAGGTGAGGACACAGAAGAAGATGGAGATGGCCATTTATGAGCCAACTCTGAATAGACCAGCCTGATGACGCCTTCATTACAGGTTTCCCGCCTCTAGAACTGGGAGCAAATGAATCTTGTCAGTCCTGCTGCCTGGTCCATGGGCTTGGCTAAGGCAGCCCTTCACACCAGTGTGTTCATTTATCAAGCACTTACTGCCTGCAAAAAATTGCATAGCAGCCAGGCGTGGTGGTGCACGCTTGTAATCCCAGCATTTGGGAGGCTGAGACTGGAGGATCCGGGTTTGCGGCCAGCCTCAGCTACCTAGTGAGGCACTCTGCAACTTATAGAGACCCTGTTTCACAATAAAGAATAAAAAATAGAGCTGGGGGTATAGCTGGGGGGTAGGATGCCCCTGAGTTAAATCCCCAGTACAGCAAAAAAAAAAAAAAAAAAAAGAATTTAATAGCCAGTTGCATCATTTCAGCCTCTGATGCTATGAAGGAATGATACAGAAAGACTTCATGCTTCAGAAGGCATCTTTTTGGAAGTGACTGATCAACTGAGACCTGGCCACTGATAGTAATGTCCGATGTAGGAGGCACAGAGGTCTCTGATCCCAGGCGGTCTCTGTTAGGATGATTGTAGAATTCTCCTCTCAGGAGAGGGAAGGGCATTCGAGGCAGGAGGAACCATATTCAGGAAGGCTCTTTTCAGTGAGCTGGGGTCTTGTTTAAGCTTCCCTGTCTAGATAACTTCCCATTACTAGTAGGATGGAGCACTGAGGTGATAATATAGGGTTACAGTTTGAATCAGGAGCCCCAGGCGACCAGAGAAAAGAACCTACACAACTTCTGAATTGTGAGGAATGAGCAATGGGAATAGGGAGGGAGGAGATAATACTCAGACCTTCACCTCCATGCATGCCCCATGGGATAACCCACATTTGGACAGCGATGAAGAATGGAACATGGAACATGCTGATCTATGAGTTACTCCAGGTAGACATGGCAACCCCAGTCAGTTCAACAAAGAGCCTTGTCGTTCTTTCTTCCTGGGCTCACAATCAGTGATGAGATCACTAATTTTAATCTAGACCGGATTGAGTTTCATAAATTAAAAAAAATTGGTAGAAAGTTATGTGATCTGTCTGAGATTCATTGAGGGTTAGAGAAAAAATATGATTAAAAGGAAAAAAAAATAGACTCAACAACTCAATAATTGCTCCAAGGAGTTGAAACCCTGAATGAACCAATGAACCTATACCCGCTGCTTTCTGGGTACAGATCCAATAGACACTGGGTGCCGCCTTGCCTCTTGGTGCAAGTGCATTGGTCTCAGGCTCCCCAGCCTATGCCTCTGGTGGTTGGTGGTCATGTACTCTTCTTTCAGTGGGAGCCCTGGTTATCCTTTGAGGCCTCCATGGAGCTGAGGAAATGCACAACTCCTGAATTCCTTCTCAGAGTTTCCAAAGGCATTGGAAGCAGTCTCTACTTGACAGCCGTGGTAAGCTCCTGGCATCGACGAGAGTCATTCATTACGGCTGGGCACGGCATGACTCTTGACTCACCGGCATCAGAAGCATGGCTGCCAATTATCTGTGTGATACAGTGTAGAGCTCTGGTATGGAATTAGACCCTTTCTCATTTCTAAAGCATTTGTTCTCCTCCTGGAGAGCTTCCCCTCTCAGTATCTCCCTGTGTCAACACTGGGCCACATCCCAGGTAGGTTCTGACCAGCCAGTGATTGCCAGGCTGAGTACACTCTCCAAGACCATGCAGGCCTTCTTGGCTTGGCATATATATATTGCAGCCCAGCTAACTTTGCTTTATTTTTGGAAACAGGAGGGGAAGCCTAAACACAAACAAGCTCTTCCTGCACCCTTCCAGATGTGAACGGTGGGCATAGATACAGATGGCCTGACAAGTGATTGACGGGAGAAGGTGAATCTTTGCGAGGAAGTATGTTTAAATTAGGAAAAAAAATTCTAAAGGTGTGTGTTCACACTTCACTGAGACACATAGCTCTCCAAATGATCTGCCAAGGCTTTCTGCAGCTTTGCAAAGTTCCAAACAACTTCCTCATTTTATACTCCATTTGGGGATGGCTGCTTTTAGAAACCGTGTGACATCATCCTGTATTGGAGTTTGGCATCCTCAGTGAACTTGAGATGTGGGTGCTACTGCAGGCTTGCTCACTTCTCTGCTGGGACAAAGGTCATGCTGGACCACCCAGGGTTGGAGAGCTTGGCTAGGTGACCATCCAGCCTGGGCACAATTACGTGCTACTTCCTCTACTTGGGCATCTGAAATGTCCAAAGGATTGATGGATGATGTGACCAGGAGAGAAGGTCAGAGGTCAGCTGCCATGCTGTTTCAGAAACTGACACCAAGCAAGAGTGCAAGTGGCTTTTTGAGCAGAATTTGATTCCACTAAAACCAGCAAAACGGAGGCTTGCCTGAGTTACCCCTTTGGAAAATTCCACCCTGCTGCACACTCAGCTGGGAAACACATTTGTTCATGGTAGCAAGTGCATATCCAGGCAGCTAAGAAAGTTTCTACAGAGGCTGCCATGCATTCTTCAAATTAGGAAACAAGGCATGTTATTCCTCTATTTAACACCATAGCCACAAACCAAATTTCACACACTGAAATAAGCACACAGCCACCCTGACGGCACTCATGTCCACACAAGTCGTCCCTTGTCCTAATTTTCTGTAGCTGTAGGAAATGCCCCAGCTGTTATCTTTCTTTGTGACCCTTATGCGTTGACTCTGATCTAGACCTGGGGCAAAGTTAGCATCAATTCCAAAAGGCTGAGCCTCTTTCAAAAATGAAATCTCATAGTTTCATCATGTCCATCTCTGCCACCATAGGAAGTAATTTCCTTTGGGGAACCATTGACCAGAGCTGAAGGAGCTCTTGGTCAAAGTTAGCAGGTGGTAGAGGGGCTGTAGTGATAGGTTGAATTGTCGGGGACCTGGGGGCTGAGATTGAGAGCCTGTATTTCCCACTTGTCTCTGAGGATGAGTAGATGTGTGAGGAAGTCTATGAGAGGTGCCTAGACTGTGATTCTGGTCAGGAATTCCAGCTTGTTCTTATAAAATTCTGGCAAGTTTTCAAGTCCTCATAAAACACAAACTGAGCCTTACAGACCTTCAAAGGCAGGCACTCCTCAGAGTGCTACAGCTGTGGCATGAAGGCTAATGCTCTGCACATTAAGTGTTAATTCTACCCTGGGTTTCAATTTTTTGCTCCTATAGACCTAGTTCCCCCAAAGTCCTTTAGTATTGTTGTTTCTTTATGGGTTCTCTATCTTCCTTATGGCCTTCCTATTCTCTTTTTTTTTTGCAGGCAGGTGACACCCAAAACCTTTTGCTTTGCAATTTTACACAGTCTTTCCTTTTTATAAAAAAATGTTGTCCTAATTAGATTTCTCCAGACAGGCACCTCCTGCCTTTTCCATGCTGGATGCATCAACCCTAAACCATCAGTTGTGCCAATGAATGGACAACTTCCTGGGCATCAGGCATGGAGTTGGAGGCTCACTAGGGTTTTTGAGCAGTGCATTGTGCATTAATATCCCCCCAGTATGGCTGTCTTACACACAAGTTGTCATTGCACAGTGGAACCTATTATGAACCATATCTGCCACCTGCCTCTTCTTAGCCCTTCTTGGACTCCATATCTTGCACCATTATACTGCAGCACTGGCCAGGACTTGTGAAGCACACTATTTGCTATCTTAGGTGGTGGCTAGTGTGGATGTTACTTTTAAGTTTTCTTTAATGTGAACAACGTTTCTGTCTATTGCATGGAGGGCACATTTCCTCACTGGGCTGTGGATCTTGGATGGTGATCTCATAGTGACACTGAAGTTGTGATGAGCAGCCTTTGTCCTGCTTTACTTAGCGAGTGCTCTGGGGACAGAGTGCAGTCTGCCACCATGTGCCTTGGTCTGTCCCAGTTTGTCCTGTTGTTCCGGTGTGATCTTTAATAGCATCAACTACAACTCGCAAGTGTCCCAGTTTGGATGATGAAGTATAAGGTCACCCTACTTGTGAACAAAGCTCTCATTTGAAGGTGGGTAGCCTGAGGCAACTGCTCTCTTTAATCCCCGATTCTCTTCTGATTTTGAAGCCAACCTCTTCTCTTCCTACTAGGCATCTTACCTGATTGTTTTTATAGGTGTCTCTGAGCCCATCTGCTCAAAACTGAATGAGTGTCTCTAGCATGTCCAGTATTTCTCTGACCCATTTAATATCATCTACTTAGGGTCCAAATTAGAAACCCTCGAGTCACTTCTACTTACCTATTTCCTCATTCCGTGGGTTAAATGGGTTACCCAGTTCTCCAGAGTGTAGCTTCTAGTCATTCCTTAGTTCCATATCTTGTTATCTCCACAGGAGATATCATGTAGATTTTTGTGATAATCTCCTATTACATATACCAGTTTATCTTTTAACTTATTGCCCAAATAGCTTTTCTTAAGCAGGAATTATGTAGAGGTCCAGGAGGTAAAGGTAAAGGGCAATATAGAGCCCTTGGAATTGCATGTAGGTGCTTATTACTGGAGGCAGACAGTAGCCATAGAAGAAGCAGAACTAGGCCCCACAGGGCTCTGTGCTCTGCAAAAATTGCTAAGACTGATCTTGAAAGCCTCAAGAAGCAGTGATGAGATCTGCATTCTACAAAGACCTCTTGCTCTCATTTTCTCCAATGCAGCACCTACATCTTAGACGTGACTATTACCATCTGCCCCCCAAATAGCCAGTCATTTCCTCTGTGTGCTGTTTCCTTTCCCCAGATGAATGGTCTCTCCCTGAGAGTCAGGGCATGGCTTGGCTGGTTGGCTGCTTGCTCAGGTGGTTTTGGGTTCTAATCCCCATGCAACTTGTAAGCTCCTGTCCCATTTGCCAGACCTCCCCAAATCCTACCTTTTCTTATCCCTAAAGTGCAAATCATCATCATCACCATCAACATCACCATCACCATCACCACCACCACCATCATCATCACCATCTACATGATGGAGTTGTCATGAGAATTAACTGACATGAGGGCATGAACACAGCATGGTGCCTGGAATATGTCACACACTCAAGACACGTCATCAGTAATTGTCTGATTTATCTTTGTCCATCTGGCAGGATTCAACCACTCTCTTCTACTTGTTAGGCTTTCCTTAGACATTTGTGGATATGTGAATTCCTGGAGGCAATTGGACCTACTGTATCTTTTTATTTTCTGATGTTAGTTTTATTAAGATGTTGAACTGAGCTCATTCATAAACTACAAATAAGATGGAAAACCTTCTAGCAGGCCACCCTGAACTCCTTCAACTTCAATTAGTCACATTGTCAACATTCAGCCCATGTTCTTCTTTGACACTGTTAGATATTTGGTTAATTTATCATCTCTTATAGGGATTAGATACTCTAATAACTGGAAATGGAACAATGATCACATAAGTAATTGTTTAGAGAGCAGGTCAAAGTGTTAGCACCTGCATTTGCAAGTTGAAATTTAATTATTTTTCTTTAGAATGGAGCCCCTTGGCTAATATATGAAAATGATATTTATTATTTTTAACTTCTCTAATAGACTGGTTTATTCATCAGCCTGTCTCGGGCAAAATGAGCATGCTGCTAAATTATCCTTCCTGATTCTGACCAGGAAATGAGTGCAAGGAAAGCAGCCCCAGCTTTTCCTGTGATCCATATGGCCACATATGATGGGTGTACACGTATTGGCAAACACAATCCTATTGAGGGTAACATGGTCCCTTGTTTCTTGCCCACATTCTTCTCTATCTCACCAGCTTACACCTGTCATTCTTCAAGCCTATCTCAGATAAGTTTGGGCTACTTGAACCAGAAGTGGAAACAGCCTGTTATTCACTCATTCTACCATTCATTTATTCTACCCAGATTTATTGCACATTTATGATGCCCCAGGTCCTGAGAATTCAGCCTAAATTTCCCCATTTTTGCTTCCTCTCTTCCACAGCCTTCATCACCACCTATAGTACTACATATTATACTTATTTGTATGTGTCCATTTCTCCTAGCTAGGATGCAGTCTTCATGGGATGGGAGTTCTGCCCACCTTGGCCATTTCTGCTATATCCCCAGGACCTGGGATGCAGGCTAGTATAGAGCAGATACTCAGAAATATTTTTATTTATTTTATTCTTTTGTGATTCGGGGGATTGAACCCAGAGGAACTCTAACTTTGAGCTACATCTGCAGCCTGCTCTTATTTCTTATTTGAAAGAGGGTCTTCTTAGGTTGATGGGAGTCTCACTACTTGCTGAGGCTGTCCTTGAACCCGCGATCCTCCTATCTCAGTCTTCCAAGTACAGGGATTATAGGCATGCACCACCATGCCTCATAAGAAACATTTTTAAAAGACTGAATGAATGCTGCTCAATACAGACAACCTTTTAAATTGCAAAGTTGCAAATGGAGAAAATTTGCTACTTGGTCCTTCCTGTTCCCCCCTGTTTTGTGCCAACTCTTCACTTATAGGTAAAGTTCTTATCACCCTCTTCATACAAGTTCCAAAGAGAAGTCTCCTTCCTGAGTTCTCCAACCTCATGATCCAGATGAACCTTCTTTTGTGCTTTCCCTGAAATCTTCAGGATGTGGTTCAGGGCCATAGGTAGAACCACTGAAATTTTCCAATTTCTTTCCTTGAGATATTTGAAAGAGAACAAAGAAAACTGACTAATATGCATTTGACTTTAATGGTAGAAATTTGGATATCGGAGTAGATGTGTGTTATGTTCAGATATGAAATGTCCCTTGAGGGGCTCAGGGTTGATGTAGTCAAAGATCAATATAGTTAAGTCATGAGGGCTGTAATCTCATCACTGTGTAAATCCATTGTAATGGATTTATTGGGTGGTAACCTAGACAGGTGGGTGTGGCTGGAGAAGGGGAGTCCCTGGGGATGTGGCCTTAGGGTCTGTACTTGTGTCTCTTGAATCCCCTTGCTTGCTTACTCACTTGCTTTCAGTTTCCATGATGTGAGAGCAGAGGCCCTGCTCTCTCCCTCTCTCTGCTTTCTGCTGCCATGCCCTGAGATGTGCGGACACCAGTTTCACATGGACTGAACTTAGATTCTCAAAAAAAAAAAAAAAAGCAAACTATGAGCAAATGTCTTCCTTCCTCTAAGTTGTGTGGTCAGTCATTTTGGATTATAGCAGTGAGGATGTTAGCTGAGACAATGTGGAAGAGACTTTTGTACCCTGCTGTCACTGTCAAATAATCCTCGCACTTGGCTCTGCCTCATTTCGAGTCCTTCAGTTTAACTGAAAGACCAAGTTCAGATTTGGGAAGAAGAGCTTTCCTCTCTTTGTATCCGCGGCACAGCTTGCTGAAATAGTGTGACTGGGAAACAGGTCACTGTGTCTCCTGGGACTTGACAGGGACAGTAACTTGCTGGAGAAGCACAGAAGAGCCCTCCAGAGAATGTCTAAGATTGTACACCCAGCACACTTAATTTTCTCCTGGAAAATCTTCCCTCAGAATTCAGCATGGGTTTCAGCGTTCAGCAGAACCACAATACATGTCTGCTGAATACAAAAATGGATAATGTGCAACATAGGAAACATAGATTAAAATGAATTGAGAGGATTCTTAGTCACTGGCTTCTGGTTATTTTATTTTGCCTGAGGTGAGTGCCAATCTCCAGCACTAATGAAATAACCTGACTTTCTGTTACAGTCTACCAATCCCAACTGGAATCATATCTCTGTGTTTTAAGTGCCCCCCCAACACATTTTCTAAAATTTCAATAGAATGCTGTTTTATAATCCAAGAATAGAGAAGGAATAGTGCCTCATGAGATTGCTTTCTCTTTTGTAATTAGGTAAATGAAGAGGGATGATATTTTGAACTCTTTTTTTTTTTTGGTGGTACTAGGGATAGAACCCAGGGACATTCTACCTCTGGGCTACACCCCCAGCCCTATTTTTAATTCTTTATTTGGACACAGGGTATCATTAATTTGTGGAGGGCCTCACTAAGTAGCTGAGGCTGGCCTCAAACCTGCGATCCTCCTGTCTCAGCTTCCCAAGTACTGACTGGGATTATAAGCATGCCTCACCATGCCTGGCTTGAACTCTTGATTAGATTATGTCACCTAAATTTATAGAAAAGATTTTATGGAATAGGTGGACAGACACTAGATAAATGGAATTTAAGATTCTTTTTTTTCCTCCTACTGATTTTCATTACAATTCAGCATATCCCTCCTTTGTGATAAAATTTCAGTCAATTAACAGGGTCACTCCAACCCTGTTGCTTGGGTCTCTCTGCCTGTCAGCTTCCTGTGAAGTTGTTAACAAATGCTCAGTTGTAATAGAAGAAGTGTTACAAGTATTCTGCAGGGACTCCTCATGCTATGTGGATAATCAATCCCTAAATATAAACTTTCCTTTATCCAAGATTATTGGAAAGTTATTTGGAAGGGGAACTGGGTGTGCATGGGAGGGTGCAGTGACCGACCAGACAAGGCTGTCTTGTGCTTCATCAGCAGGACTGTAGTGACAGTAATAAAGAAGAGGAGGAGGAAAAGGAGAAGAATAAGATGAAGAAGAAGGAGGAGGAGAATGAGAATAATAAAAATAAATAATAATAATAATAGAAGAAGGAGGAGTAGAAGAAACAAAAACATGTGTTATGGTTTGGATATAGAATATCCTCTGGAAGAGCTCATGTACTTCAGAGGTGATATAATTAAATCATGTGGGTTCTTATCTCATCAAGGATAAATTCAGTGACGGATTAATGGCTCTAGTGGGTGTTAAGTTAGGCAGATAGGGTAGGGCAGGACTGGAGGAGTTAGGTTACTGGGGGTGTGGCTTAGGGAATATATATGTCCTCCATCCTCCTCCCTTCTCTCTTTCTCTCTACTTCCCACTGCCATACTCTGAGCTCTGTGGATATGACCTAGCCTGGACTGACATCTCTGAAACCTCCAGAATCACGGGCAGATAAATGTTTCTTCCTCTAAGTTATGGTCATCAGGTATTTGGGGTCACAGCAAAAAGAGTGTGGACTAAAACAACCTGATAGGCAGCTGTCACCAAGAAATTCACTCAATCAAGGAGGACATCATGGAGTGGGGCCCAGAGGAGGCACTTGGCTGGAGAACACCCTAAAAAAAGCCACTCATTCTATTTCATAGCCTACAGGTGTGCGCCCAGTGCTCAGAGGCGCACGAGCTTGGCAGTGTGTGACAACGTTGTTTATTGTCATTTTGGAGGCTGGCTTTGTAGATGAGGAAGAGTCAGAAGGGTCGGAGAGCTGGATGAAAGGAAAACACTTTGCCCACAGCTGGAAGAATGAGGGTGAAATGAGGGACAAGAAACACAAGGCCATAGGGGTTGGCTCTGCCCACCCAGGAGCCTGGGGCCTGGAGTCTGCCCATGTCTTTCCTGCTGGAGTCTCCAGGAGAGCCCAGGCCCCCGAGGAGCCTCCTCCTTCTAGCAAGAGGAGACAAGCGAGTCCCCTGCAGCAGTGTTACAACAAAACATAGGCAGGCATTTGCGGAAACAAACCCGAGGCCAGACTTGCGCATTCACGGCAGCTTTCGAGTGAGAGGCCATTTACAGAGCGAAAACACACCGCGCTGTAAAATATTAGTTTCTTATTACTCCGAGTGAACGGCAAAGTAAGTAAAAAGCACAACGCGGGAGATGGTTTTCTGTGAGATAGGCGGCGAGCTGCCGTTCTCTATTAGATTCCATGAAAATCAATCTGCAGCCTCGTTCAGCCTGGTAAAATTAGATCTAAAACTATTTAATTTTGTTTCCAGAGTGCTTTTTCCCATCCAGTGCCTAGCTTGAGGACACACGGTGATAAAATACCCTGAGTTATTATGGGTGCCTGTGCGCCTCTGCCTGCGTGAGAATCACAGGCCTTACGTGGTTTCTATGGATCTGGGGTTCGGGATAAAATGCTATCCACCCAGAGCGTGATTCTGCCACCTTCCTGGCATTAAGAGGCTCATTCTTTATGCTCTTATTTTGCATTCCACATGGCTTGGTAATAAAACGTGGCAAATGGATGTTTTTAATTTGCCTGAGTATGCCTCTTTATGTTTTTGGAATCAGACAGCTGAATGCTGCAGGAAGTAGTTCCTTCTGGGGCAAGGCTATGTCCAAGGTGCCGTTGAGGCAGCCATGCTGGGCAGAGTCAGATAGGGCCTGGTAATGACACTAGAAGCTGGAGCAGAGAGGAGTTGAGAATCTTTCCTTCTTCACCTGGAATCTGCTCCATGTGGTACTCTGACAAGAGCCGAAGAATCAGAAGGAGCAAGAACAAGTCAGAGACTTCAAGAGCACACCATTGGGGGACTCTCTGCTACATAGAAGAATCCTGCCCAGTACCCTGGCACCACACACCTGCCTGCATGGTTCTGCATCTTCGCACCTGGGTGTCCGTGCAGCCCTGAGCTCAGTGAGGGCCAAGGACACGATTTCCATCTACAGCTGAGAAAGAAACTTCTGAGGCAAAGGGACTTACAGTGGAGTTAGTGGTAGGGGTGGTGAGACCGGGCTCTAGGGGATTGTGGAATGGGTTTTAGCTTTGCTACAAGGTGAAATAAACAGGAAAGAGAGATGAGTGGCAGGGTCTCAGCTCTAATAGCTGGGACTCTGGGAGAGATGTCTATAATGGTTGAAATAAGATGATACTACCCAGGAAACAGTGAGACAGGCATTGGATTTTACTCATAAAACCTAGTGGACACTAGTAGTTAATCACCACACGGGCACTATTGTATCACCTCTGATTTCCAACCATGCTCCGGGAGCAACGAGTCCCCTTCACCTCAGAGAGAGAAGCCAGGTTCTTGGGGTCGCAAAGTCAACACACCAGGTACTATCAATTCAAGGATCACTGATGGCATGCAGGCAGGCGCTGCTCTGGGGTCTCCTACTAATGGTCACAGCACCCTTCCCACAAAGACCAGAGACCATCTCAGAATCATCTTCAATGCAGGATCCACACAGCTAACATCAATCAGTGGGAGCCGACACATTAGGAATATGGGACTAAATTGTAGGCCACTCCAGGAAATAAACGGTGCATTATTCAGTCTTATGCCCCCGGTTTATAGCTAAGAGCAGAAGCTTTGTAATGACTTGGTGGATGGGTCTAGGCCAGTGAGAATATGACTCTGCCCTGCACAGTTCACCTGTTCCTATGAGCTGCACTATCTTCTGGACATGAGTAGGCCGCCTGAGCAGGTGGAGTTTTCCTCTATGTCTTTTGAGAGTTGCACTAAGGTCTGGGGGAGTAGTTCCCAAAACATGCACTATTAAACAAAAGCAGATATTATAGCCGAAAAAAGTTCCCCAAGCAAATACATTGGAGGAAAGTTGAATTCTAGAAAATTTAAACAGACTTCTTCACTAAGGGACTTCTCGTGGCTGGTAATGTGCGATAGGCAGATAGGATTTGCAAATATCTGAGATGGAGCAAGCATGTAGTATCTCCCATGACCTTGGAAACATCTTTTACGAGCATCTTGTGAAACTTCTGCTCTAAGAGACAAACGAGAAATGCTGACATATGGACTATCATAAGGCCTAGCCTAATGTTTTTGGAACTGCCCTGCAGACATTTCTTAGGCAATGCAATGGAAAGATGTCATTTAGCTTTGAATTGCTGAGCTCCAGGGTGAGGGGTAAGAGATGGGAAGCTGTCTAATTTTGTTTTGGTGCAAAAGTCAGTATTATGTGTAGAGGAGTGGTCCAGTCAGGAACGAGGTATATTCCAAAATGTGATTTCTGAGCAATTTCTTCATCAAAAGTCAGCCTGTGCATATTTACTGAGAGCTGACTATGTTGTTAGGCACTTTACATATAGTAGGGAGTCAACAGTGAAAAAATAGAGGGTGTTCCACTAATAAACAAGGTGATAAGAACCGGGTGTGGTGGCGCACACTTGTAATCTCAGCATTTGGGAGGCTGAGACTGGAGGATCTGAGTTTGTGGCCAGCCTCAGCTACCTAGTGAGGCACTCCGCAACTTAGTGAGACCCGGTTTCAAAATAAAGAATAAAAAATAGGACTGGGGGTATAGCTCGAAGGTAGAATGACCCTGAGTTCAATTCTCAGTAGTGCAAAAAAAAAAAAAAAAAAGGTCATAAGGATTTTGATCCCATGGTTAGTACAGAAACACCTGTGCAACTTATACATACTTGAAAATTTGTGCTAGAACAGTTATGTCATCTACATCAAACATGAAAATTAGCCGGGCGCGGTGGCGCACGCTTGTAATCCCAGCATTCGGGAGGCTGAGACCGGAGGATCCGGGTTCGTGGCCAGCCTCAGCTACCTAGTGAGGCACTCCGCAACTTAGTGAGACTCAGTTTCAAAATAAAGAATAAAAAATAGGGCTGGGGGTATAGCTCGGAGGTAGAATGCCTCTGAGTTCAATCCCCAGGACTGCAAAAAAAAAAAAAAAAAACCATGAAAATTGTGTGTGTGTGTGTGTGTGTGTGTGTGTGTGTGTGTGTATTTTACTGGAAATTGAATCCAGATACATTCTACTTTTTATTTTTATTTTGAAATGGGGTCTCATTAAGTTGCTGAGGCTGGCTATGAACCTGTGATCTTCCTTTCTCAGTCTCCCAAGTACTGAGATTACAGATGTTGCACTGCTGCTCTCAGCTTGAACTATAAAATATATTAACTATTCAAAGGCATCCAATGGAATGGGCTAAACCACTAGAACCTTAACTACCGTTCATGGCAAGCTTCTGCCTTAACTATAATTCTTCTCCTTTTTATCAACAGGGAAGCAGAAGCATGAAAAGTTAATTTACTCAAATTCAGGCAGGCGCCTGAAATTCCAGGGTTTGGGAGACTGAGACAGAAGGATCACAGGTTCAAGGCCAGGGTGCGGTAACTTAGTGAGACCCTGTTTCAAAATAAAACAAACTAGGGCTGGGGATATAGCTCAGAGATAGAATGCCCCTGGGTTCAGTCCCCATTACCACATACAAACACACAAGCACAGAATTCAGACGAGGCTGTCTATCCTCAGAGCTTCCACAAAATATGAGGGCCCCACAAATAATTGTTCCGTGATTCAATACAGTTCTTGGGAAATGCATCCTCATACACTCACACATTCACAATGCCTATAGAAGCCTCTAGGAAACTAGGTGCCCAAATAAACCTATTTATCAAGTCCTTTGCCTATGGAATTTGGCTCTTTTCAAATCAACCTGCCAGGATATAGCTGTAGATTTTTTATCTGCATGAACGTATGAATGGCCATCAGATCACAGTGCCACTCTGGATCTCATAGTGGGCTGCTCTCACTCACAGATTATTAGCTGGCATGTGCTGATGTTTCCCACATGTCAAACCCTTCCTAGGTGCTCAGGTACGGAGTTGAAAGACACACCTTGCGCTCAGGACACCTACTGTGGATATATCTGTCTATAGGGATGCAAGGGGACTCCTTAGCATTGCACCCTTTCTCATTCTGTCCTAAAACTGTGTGCCTATGTCACCTGGGAAGAAGAAAAGGTGGGCTCAGTGGCTGGCCTCCTGGCAGATGGAGCTGAGTAACTACAATTCACAGATGGTCATCTTCCTGAATGGTTTCCTTTCCTAGTTTCTGCAACTACCCTATATAGAATCCCTTGGTTCCTAGAAATTAACTTGGTCTTGGCTTTTCTTCCCACAGATTGATGGATTTTTCAAACGTCGGAGAAACTGTCAGATAATCTAGTTTCTAGGCCAACTTGACATAGCACAAACAAAATAAGATGTTGAGAAGTCTAGGTGAGTTTAGGGGAAAGTGTGAAAAAGGATGATGTTTCATAGTCTTGAGAAATAAAGACTTCAGGCTAGATAGAAAGCGATGCCCTTTGTGGCTTCTACAGAGAACACATGGTGTCTATCTAGGAATACCACATATTTGTAAGATGGTGCCACATTGGCTCCTTCTTCCATCCTTGTTAATAACCTCCATCTCTTGACCCAGGGCTCTGGTTCCAGCCTCATTCCAGAGCTGATGCATTGTGGATTTTCTCATTTAGTAGACGGCAAGCCAAGGAAGAAGAAAGAGGGAAGTGAGGGCACCTTGTAACCCACTCCCTCCATAGCAAACCATCCTCAGGATTGTCGGCAGGATGTGTGTGATCCAGACTCTTCAGAGAGGTAGCCCTTTTTCTGGCCGTACTGCTACATAAAGCCAGCAGCTGTAAAACCCACTTATTTTTTATAACCTGGCATTAAAATAAGTGTGTCACTTTTTTTTTTTACAAGCCCTGACAAAGTCTACTAAATGGCTGCTAACAACTCCCTTATGCTCTGACATGATGACAAGGCCAGCCCAGAACCTAGCAAATCTCCACAGAGAGCTGCTATTTCTACAGCAGGACTGATTGGTGTGGTCAGTATGCATCCCTGATCTTGAATTATCTTCCCCTTCACTCATCTCTAGTCAGGAAGCTCAGGGCACCCACAGACTCACCTCTGTCTTCTGCAAGTGGCACTGGAGGGGAGTGGGTTAAATAAAATGTCCCCTGGGGCCTCCAAGGGGAAGCAGCCCTCCTGAGCAGCAGACATTCCTGAGGACTTGGCTGAAAGAAGGGTATCTTTAGATGAACCCCCTGACTTCCCACATAGATCTATCTTTCATACATCATTCTTTTCTCTGCAGGGTTGGGCTTCCCACAGAGAACAATTTCAGTTTAGGAATGAATCAGAGGCTGGGTGAGGCTGGTTGTAAGGGACAGAGGAGCCACTGGATTCAAACATTTCTGAAGTTCCCCAAGACTGAGTCTGGAGTTGGCTTGGTTATAAAGCAAGAAACCCTGGCTATCATTACTCTTGGCATTATTCTAGACCAGCACTATCAGAAGAGGCTTTCATTCCATAAAGTTTCTGAGAATCCCAAAACCTGGCGTCAGATGAGGGATGGGGTTTCTGAGTGCATTCAACATGGTTTTGAATGTGGTACTTTTCCCCACCTCCCTAACCCTAGACATTCTGGTGGCTTCTCTCCATTCAGACATTTCCCTTCTACTTTGGGGAGGATTTGCTCTAAATGATGTCTCTCTGGGTGGCATTGGTGGGCAAAGAGACACCAGACTTTCCCAGTTAAATGAGAATAGCAAACATCCTTTGGATCAAGACTCAAACCCTTTGAGTGTCTCTAATATGGATGAATGTCTTAAATTACAGAGAATTGAAAATACGCAACAGTCTAAAAACGGAAATTGAATTGTCTACAACCCCACCTTCCAAGGGCACACACTGATAATCATCTTGCAGAATATTAATATTTTATACTCTTTTTTTTATAGAGCCAAAGAGAGTAGATCGAGACTGATTAATTTGTAAATGTATGAGTGTTTGTATCATTTTTAATAAAATTGTGATCATACTCTACATGGTTTTGTAATCTTGAATTTTTCCCAGCTAATATTGTATTCTGAGTGTTTTTATTATCTAAATATTTTTAAAATATGAGCTTAAATGTATCCATAATACATTCCATCAGCAATGCATACCAATACGTATCTAACCATTCTCATATTGTTGGCTGTAGGGAGTTTAATTGCTCTTTTACCAAGATGTATATATTTTTAATATTCATATGTTAATACTAACGCTGTAATGAACACCTTTACACAGGAACCTTTCACCACATTTCTGGTTATCTTTTAGTTAATATGCTTAGAAAGGAAATAGTCAAGTCAAGGGGAATAAATAACCCCAATGCTCTTGATGCCCAACATAAAATAATTTTCCAAAAAATAGTACAGAGTCCCATGACCACTGTTCATTTTTGTATATGTCAAACTCCCTTAACCCTCACCAGCCATGAGGGTTGTTATTTTAAAACATCATTGTCCACATGGAATGAAAAAGTACGTCCCTTCTGCTTTAATTTGCCTGTTGTTTCTAACTGACAAGAGACTGTTCATCTTTGTGGAGGGTTGTCTGTCTATATTTTCTGGTGAGAGTGTAAATTAATCTGCCCAATGAACTCCTTTTCTATTTGGCCTCTACAGAGTCAGCTGGCCATGCCAGTAGATTAAAAACATCAGGATAAACATCTGTAACTGCAAACTATGCCTCCTGAGCACTCAGGATGGTGGATGGCATCTGGGGCTCCATCTTCCTGTGACCCTAACACCTCTCCAGGCTGAGAGGACGAGGGTAGTGGCTCCTTGCTCTGTACCTGGGGGATCCAACTCAATAGCACAACACTACTCTCCCTTCCTGCCCCTCTCCAGGCCAGGGGGGATCAGGAAAAGTCAAGCAATAACGTTTCCCTAACTCTTAACTGACTTATAGCTGGACCCAAGTCTTTTAAACCCAAAGCCCAAATTTGACCCTTTTCTTTTTCAGGTAACTTTCTAACAGTGTCCCCAGGTCAGGAAGACTTCCCTAAGGCAGTAAGACCTCCCAGGCAGGCTTTGGGATGAACAGTGGTGCCAGATAGGAATTGGGGACTGGTGATTGATACCATGTGGGCACACTATAGCCGTAAGCCAAACAGGGCACAGAGGAACAAGCTCCAACTGTAGGATGTGGACAGAATCGTACTTACTGGGCTGCTGTGAGTATTTAGTGATGCATCACTTACAAAAGGCTTAGAGCATGCCATGTATACAGCAAGGGCCACCTAAGGGACCCACAAGCACATGATTTTGCAGCAGAAAATGCTTTTCTGCATTTTCAATTGAAATTAGGAAGTTGTCACCATATAGCTAACCAGTATACTAAAGACTCAAAGAAGACTACAGCTCAAAATAACTTTTACCCAGAACTGACTTATTAGACCCAATGGCAGAGGCACATCAGCCTGAGAAGACAACAGACTTGAGGCATTGAATTTCTTTTCTTTCTTTTTTGCCCCAGCAAGTTACCAGGAATTTTGAGGAGGGCACTCATCTTGTGAGAAATTTCCAAATGCTCCAAGGCACATGTTGTGTGGTAAGAGAAGCAATTGAGATGTTTGTACCTTGCCAGGAGCCTTCCCTCAGTGAGAGGAGCTGTCTTGAGCTGACTCAGGGCACCCTGCAAGAGTCTCAGGATGTCCTTGGGAGCCTCAGGGGCTGCTGAGAGGCTGGTTCAGTCCCGAGGCAGCTCCGAGGTCTTTAAAAGAAATTTTGAAATATTTTAAAGAGCTAGACTTTTTTTCTGTTTATTATAATCACCTCAAAGGGAGCCAAAAGCTTGCCAAAAGAAATGTTCTTCAGATAAATGAACTTTTTAAAAGAATCTACACGTGCATGATTAAATGAAAAGTAAGCTTTAGCTACATGGGTTTGTGATTTGATTTTGTTTTAAAAACAGCTCATCAATTTTTAAAGCTATTGTATCTATAAATTAAAAAAAGCTTAAGCCAGCAGTAAATATTTCTTTTGTGCCAACATCTAAGGCACAGAAATAGTGCCCATCTACTTGAATGCTGGTTAGACAACATTTCAGCTAACCAACTCCAGAGCAGTAGAGGGATTCCAAGAGTAAGGAAGTATGTAATCAGTCTGTTTGACAGCAGGTGAGCTCATTCCAGCTCCAGCCCTGGGCAGCGTGTGTGTGTGTGTGTGTGTGTGTGTGTGTGTGTGTGTGTGTGTGTGTAAGGGGTGCTCTTCACCAAAACATAGGTCATGGCTCAGAACTATCTGCTCATGCTATGCATTCTGCGTAAGCCAGGTCACTTATTAAATCTCAATTTTCTCCTCTTTACTGAAAAAATAGTAGCTACTTCCTAGAGCTATCATGAGTCCCAAATGAGGGGATACATGTATACAGCATGGGGAGGGCGGGGGCTATTGTTGTGACATTAACTTGTGATTGTTCCCTCCACACATTTCCCTGTCCTCTTTCACTGCCCAGTCCAGCTGAGTTCGGGATTTGGACTTTGTTTCAGGGTGGCGGGACGGTGGCCAGACCCCGGGCTCTGTATTCTACAGGGGACTTTGGCATAGCTGCTTCTCGAGCAGAAGGGCCACCAGCAGCTTGGTGGGTATCCTGGTGCCGAACAGACTACATTAGTCAAGAAGTCAGAGACCAACCTTGAAGGTTCACAGGCAGGGGAGGTGTTATGATCAACTTAGGTGGCTAACAGAATAGGGGCTTTGGAATTTGCTAGGACAGTGGGCATCCTAAGTGAAAATATGGGTGAAGGACAGTCCCGGCCCAGTGCCTCTGTCCCAATCCCCTGCACAGGCACAAAGTTTGTGTCACTGGGAAGTGAGTGAACCATGGACAGACTATTCCATCTTGCAGAAGGAGGGTTCTGTGTGCTAGTTAGGCAGAGTTCTAGAACAGGGAAGGCCTATTAGTATTTCATGTTTTTGTGGTGCTGGGGATTGGACCCAGGGCTGTTCTACCTTTGAGCTACATCCCAGCCCTATTTTTTATGTTGAAACAGGGTCTCACTAAATTGCTGAGGGCCTTGCTAAGTTGCTGAGGCTGTCCTTGAACCTGTAAACCTTCTGTCTCAGCCTCCCAAGTGTAGGGATTACAGTTGTTCATGACTGTGCCCAGCTATTAGTATTTTTCATGTTTGTTTGTGGCTCTAAATTCATACTAACACCATGAAGGGACTCAATAATCACCCGGTCAATGTTAGCTATTCCTCTTATAATCAAAATAATAAAAATTATGGATGAGTTTACAGAGTAGTTATATGATCCTATGCTGGGATCAGACCCGACTCTCATGAGAAGAATCCTGTATCTGCCTGGTTTTACAGAGGAGGGGGTGCAAAGAAAGTTCAGCGGTACAGCTGTGCCCTGTCTAGCCTTCCACTGCTTCCTGAGTGGCATCTCACCCTTGTCCTTGAGAAACTTGCAGAGTGAGTACCAAACATGCTCAATGGAACAATATTCATCCTTTTGAGGTTTTTTTTTTGTATCAAAACCCAAATAATCTTCGATAAAAACTGACTTGCAACTTATGCAGTAGATTCTACCAAGATGGAAAGAAATGTTTAGCAATATTCAACAGATGTTGGCAATGAGTTTAGTTAAGTAGGATAAAGAAATCCTGTCTAGTAACTGTATCACACTGTGGTTTCTATTGTTAAGCCTAACACACAACATCAGACACTTATTAAATGCTAGACCAGTGGAGTGGGGATCTGGGGGACATAGCTTCATTGGGCACATTTCACAAATTTAGAGACATTCTTGACTGTCATGGTGCTGGAGTAGGGATACTTCTGGTATTGACTGGGTGGAGGCTAGGATGTTGTTCGACACCCTAAAGTGCTTAGGACAACCCCAGTTTAAAGGATAATTTGGTCCCAGACAATAGTAGGGCCAAGCTGGAGAGACCCTGGGAATATAAAGCTCTCCACACCCATGGCTTGAGACCTGGGTCTGCTTTCACCCACCTGTTCTGTTCATGTGTTCCTGAGAGGATCTTTCCAGAGACTGAAGCCATGCTGGTAGCAGTACCATAGTTGTATTCTTTTGTTTTGTTTTTGTTTTTGCGGTACTGGGGATTGAACTCGGGGGGCATTCTACCTCTGAGCTACACCCCCAGCCCTATTTTTTATTCTTTATTTTGAAACAGGGTCTCACTAAGTTGTGGAGGGCCTCACTAGGTAGCTGGATCCTCCGGTCTCAGCCTCCCAAATGCTGGGATTACAAGCGTGTGCCACCATGCCCGGCTCCATAGTTGTATTCTAATGTCCTGCACTCATTCCCAGCTCACAGCTTTGGGATGCCTTTCTGGACACCAGGGTGGGGGAAAGGTCTTGACATAGGTGGCCTGTGTCAACACCACTCTGACCTCACCTCTGTCCCTGGACAAGTTTCTTTCTCCATCAGGCATCCTGCAATCCCTGAAGGACTTTCCAGCATGGGTATTTATTTTTAGGGTGAAATCAGGTGGGTTTCTTCTCCCTTTAAAAATCCCATTGACAGCCTGTGAAGGCAAAGTTCTAAGTGGTCTCTCTCATCCCTAGCTGTACAGTGTTGTTGGTTCCCAGTACTAGAAGAACCTGTGTATCTTAGAAGTGCTTCTTGAACCTTTGAATGTAGGTGAGATCACCCCTTCCTCCCCCAATCCCTCTCACTGTCTGGCCAGGGGTCCTTCAGACATTGCTCAGATCCCTGTACCACCCAGCCTGAGCCAGGTGTCTGCCCCCACTCACTCTGCTGCCTCTAGTCCCAGTTTCACTGTCCTATAATTCTCCAGCCTTCCCCTGGCCCAACTTTGCTTCCTCAGTGTGGGGGATCACACTGAACATTCAGCAGATGGACAGATGGACATGTGAAGCAGGAGCCTCGCTCCATCACTGCCGCTGTGCAGTTGCGAGGACAGTACCCTGCCAGGCATTGTCAGGGATCCAAAGAGCAGGCACTGACTCTCCATGAGAACTGGGTACCAGCCCTTAACTCATGTGGCTAGGGCTCCATGGAGGAGCCTTGTCTAGGCCAAACCTTCCTTCTCAGCAATGTCCTGTGTTGCTGAGGTGGGACTCCAAGAGCAAGTCCCATGAGAGAGAAGACCAGAAATCGTAAATGAAAATGCTGATCAGCTGGTTGGTCAAGAAGCAGAGAAGGGTTAGGAAATGTAGACCGCGTGTTCTGAAAGCTGGATCAGACAGTCAGGAAGTATGGACTAGATGGTCAGGAAGTGTGTGGATGGTGGCAATAGTGTAGGCAAGATGTCCAAAAAGTGTAGACTGGATGGTCAGGAAGGATAGACCAGGTAGTCAGAGAACATAGGCCAGGAAGTGTGTAGATAGGAGTGTGCAGTGTAGACCAGACCAAGTGATTTGTTGAGAGATTTTTAAAAGTCTACAGTAAACGTGACTCTCTGAAGTCTCTCTAGTGTCTTGATGTGATTTGCTTTATGTGATTTTTTTACTTTTTGTGACTGACTGACTAATCTCACTTAACAAAATGTTTTCCAGTTGTATCCATTTCCCTGCAAATAACATGATTTTGTTCTTCTTTATGGCTGAGTAAATTTCCATTGTGTACATATCCCATAGTTTTGTGATCCATTCATCTATTGATGGGCATCTTGACTGGTTCCATAGTTTGGCAATTGTGAATTGTGCAGCTATAAACATAGATACACATGCCTCAGTCTGAAGTTTGGTTTCCATTCTTTTGGGTAGATATCCAGAAGTGGTATTGCTGGATCATATGGTAGGTTCCTTCCCATTCATCTGAGGATCCTCCATACTGTTTTCCAAAGTGGTTGCACGAATTTGCAATCCCACCAACAATGTATTAGGGTTCCCACTTCTCCACATCTCGCCAGCATTTGTTGTTGTTTGTATTTTTAATTATTGCCATTCTTCTTATTATTTTTATTTTGAGACAGGGTCTTACCAGGTTGTTCAGGATGGCTTTGAACTTGGAAACCTCTTGCCTTGGTCTCCTAAATACTGGGATTACAATAAGTGCCACCATGCTAAAGACAATTATGCACTTAAAACAACAACAACAACAACAACAACAAATGGGTATTAGCATAAGGGAAGCTTATTTTGGCTATCACCCAAGTAGACTGAATTATAGAAAAAGTAGAGGTGACTTTTTGGAGGGTACAATGTCACCGGATGGAGTTGGCACTCAGTGGCATGAGGATCCCAGAAGTCTGATGTTGGGAATCTGCAGTAAATCAAGGGTGATATAGAAGTGTCTGTTGGCAGAGTGGTTTAATCAATGTCTCATTATGTCGCTAAGCAGTTCTTCTTATATAACCAGATGAATTATATTGTCCAAGGTTATTGCTCAGATAACCTGCTGGAAATGGTAGTTTTCTTCTTTCCTCATATGAATCTAAATGTTAACTAAGCGCTTGTTAGCATTTTACATTACATCGGAGGAATTCATTAGCTCTTACATCTCTGGATATGCGCGTTAAGAGTCTTTAGATTAAAGATGAATCAAAGTGATTCAGCTCTGTAAGTTTTGGACTAGAAGCCAGGGTCTCTCTGGACACCATCCAAGTGTAAAATGTAGCACAAATTGCCTTTAAAAAATTAATAATTCACCAAATCTATGGGCTAAGCCCAGTCTGGCTTGAGAAGATAAGTAAAATAAATATTGTAAAGTCAATTTTTAATAATCTGTGGCATGAAATTTAAGCACAAGAGAAAACATTTAGCAATTAGGCAGGAGCATTCAGCGCATGATTAAATATGAATAATAATATTTAACAGCCCCATACCTTACCTGCTAGCAGGAAATATCATTTAGAGTTCTAATCTAGTACATAGCACAGCTCATACCATTTCTTTGTTTAATGAGCTCCTGCCTTGTGATTTTCATATCTGAGCAGTCACTTTTATAAGTATTTCTACATCGATAGCTATGTGTAAGGCTGACAAAAAGCAGCACAGACAGATATTTGATGGGGAATTGTCAGACCAGCGCAGTCACTGAAAATAATATAATTAGATCCTTCACTAGGCTGGTAACCAGTGGTCGGGTGTATTTATCTAATTATCGAGACAGTGCGTTTACATCCAAGGGGATTTTATTAGAAGAGGTTTATAAAATTTGGAGTGGAGGCTGATCTTCTGTCTCTATATACCAAATAGCAGCTGAGCTCTGGTTTTTCAAGATGAAGAATAAAATCCCTGATGGATGATGGCAGGTCTTCATCTTCCAGAAAGAGGAATCAAAATAAAAGGCAAAGGAAATGAAATAGCTTGACAGAAAAAAATATATAGAAAGCACAGCATTTTTCAGAATGCAGGCAACAGCCTGAAGCCAGAGGCAGACGCTCTGCACTCAAGGTACAGATCCTCGATGGATAAAGAAAAGGGCAAAAAATAAAATTCAGGAGCACCATGTCAATTAACATCTGTCGTGGGCCAACAAACAAATTAGAATGTGTCTTAAAAGATGGAGTATTAGCCTGTGTTGACTTATGTGGATGTTTCCAAAGGAGCCTGCATTCTGCATATGCCTTGAGTGAATGTGCAGATAGAAGAAGAGGGGGACCCTTCCAGGTGGAAACGAAGGATGCTTGGCAGCTCGCCATTGCTCACACCTCCTTTCTCTGCTCTCACAATGCAATGTGGCCCCTCTGATGCTCTCCATCTACCCTGTGTTAGTGAAGACCACTCACCACCAGGGACACTCAAGTTCCCCCAGACTCCAACTCTGATCAAAGATCCATAGGAGTTGAGGCCAAAGGTGGGAATCCAGGTGATCTGTATAGGAACTTTTGACTTAGCTGCTGGTATTTGTGGAGAGTTAATGGATACATCTGAGCCAGGCCTAGGCCTTGTTTTCCTTGATGACTCAATCTGTACAACATCCTGAGCCTCTTAAAAATTCTTTTAATGTGGAAACAAAGCCCAAATTTCCAAAATAAAAAAATGTAAAGCAAGAAATGTCACACGTCCCTTATTTAGCAGGCTGAGCCTTGTTCTTATACCTCAACTGGTTAAGGTAATGCTGCAAATTACAGTATCAAAGGCCACTAATTTCTGTGGTCAGGCACAAAACCCCACCTACAA
The DNA here is from genome assembly GCA_004027655.1 of Graphiurus murinus. Classification (NCBI taxonomy): domain Eukaryota; kingdom Metazoa; phylum Chordata; class Mammalia; order Rodentia; family Gliridae; genus Graphiurus; species Graphiurus murinus. The sequence goes on along the minus strand of PVLC010003347.1, from coordinate 50,205 downwards.
TTCACTTCCTTTCCATCAATCTACACTGCAGATGGAACCAACTGAGTCTTAATTAAAGTGATTGCTTGGGGCCTGACTATAGTATCATCCACCGTTTTGGTATTTCTAATTTAAGTTCTGTAGACTAGTGGTCTCTTTGGAGCATCACAACAACCTAGCAAGATAGGCAAGATGAGTATTTCCCCCCATTTTATAGATTCATACAGGTGCTCTGACTTGTATAATTTTCTCTGTAGCCTACACCAGTGAAGGAGACAGTAGGATGAGATCTTTTCTCCCCTGCTCAGAAACTCTGCAGTGTTAGATCTTCATCTGGTTATAGCCCAGATCTCCAGCTCTATCCCCTTGCAATGTATTCCACAGCCCCCCTAGAGTTAGAATCTAGTCACAGGTTATAGACTCTTGGCTTCATGCTGTAGCTCATACCATTGGTCTCCATTTTCCTGGGATTGTCACTGTTATTTTCTCTTCTAACCTGATTCCCATTCAGGAAAATCTAACTCAGCCCTCGTGTACTCTGTAGAATTCCATGGACCTCACAGAAACCTTTCCATCTTCCCACTCTGGAAGTACTCTTGGACCCAAACCCTAATTGTATAGGGCTTTACAATGATCACCAACTTCATACCTGTTCCCTGCCCCCCCTCCCCAGGGCACACTCAAAGAGTCCCAGAGAGAGGAGACAGTATTCTTGATTCATCTTTACTTCCATCTTTAGTTCTTAGTGGAGCTCTATGTATACAGAAAATTATCAAACTTTGTTGATTGATCTTAACTAAGGAACATAGAATAATAGTGGAACTATTTCATGTGACTTTGAGAGTAAAAGGAGTCTAGGGCTATTCACTTAACTACCTCCTAATCTAGAGGACAGTCTTTCTCCAGTCTGAGGACAAGAAGAAAGGCCATATCCCAATTGGCATGCCCATGGGAATCTGTGTTAGAGCTGGGTTCCAGATTGTATGAATAGTGGAATGCTCTGTGGCCTCTCTCTGATATTTACTGATCTATAGTAAAGCTTCATGTTCTTGCAGAGTATTTACAAATAACTTTTGAATACTACTGGAGAATTCTATTGCTGGGTGGTATAATAACCCTGGATTATATCCTAGAAAAGTTTTAGAAAGGGAGTGCTCAGTGTGGAGCTGAATGGCGTGGGTTAATTCCAAGTATGGAAATGTGTTCTTAATGTCTCTCAACCTGTTCATTAAGTGCACATGTAAATTTGGCATTTTATCATGATTGTGTATTAGGATACTGAAAAAAAAAAGACACAGAGAGATAAATAAAAAATAAAAGGCACAGATGGGGCATGGACAGTTCCTCATTGCATGTTCCATGTGATAGAACTCAACACATCTGGTCTGCTACGGAAAGCATCTTTGCACTAATTTGTTTGTCAGTATCCATTGAGGGGGCGATCTGTCATCCTGTCGTATTTTGGTTGCCCCGAGATGTTTGAAGACAAGGCTAGCCACAAATTGGAACTGTGGCCACCTGGGAGTGAGGAGAGGAAACCACCAGCTGTTCAAAGTAACATCAACTGTGATTTTTCTTTGAGCTGAAATTTCAACTTGAGCACTTCAAAAACATTTAGCAGCTGCATGGAAAGAGCTAATCACTGTAACAGAAAAATGAATCTATTCCTCCTGGTGTGTGTGTGTGTGTGTGTGTGTGTGTGTGTGCAATTCATATTACTGGCTACAAAAATAGCTGAATAAGGTGGTCAGAATTCAAGGAGCATGGAACCTATCCTGCTCCTTAGCATTTTAAGGTTTTCCGGTCAGAGGAAACATAGCATTATTCTGCAATTTGTCTTGGACTGTAGAAAGAAGAATTGAGATTTCATTGTCTGCTTCATTTGATTTCCTGATGGTCTGATCTGGTCATAGATCCAGTACTTCATTCACCACCTGTTTCTCAGAACGCATTATGCTGCTGAATGACATTCATTTGTTTAGGTTTTTGTCTCCTTGAATAAATTTTCTTCTTCCCGGAGAACAGACACTGGGCTTTGTCCTAGAGCACAATAGATGCTCAACAAATGTTATTTGGGTTGAATTAATTTAAATTTATGTCTTTTGAGCTATACATGAAGTTCCTAATCTCTTAGGCTCAATGTGCTGCCATGCGATGTTCTGAAGCTTCCTTTGCATATTTTTGTCCCTTTACCATTGAACAGGTCTCTGGGAAGCACTGTGCTCACGTCGCTTAGATCCTGGGATGCTCAGGATCTTGGAGAAGTGCAGAGCTCTTTTGCTAGGGTCTTTCTAAGGCCTCAGATGTTGCCTGCCTATGAAAGCTAGCTTTGTTCCTGACTCGGTGACCCTTTGATTCCTGCCTTTGTCTGACTTCTCCTCCTTGTCAGCAGGTAAGTTTGTAGCTCTAATTTTATGATTAAGCTGGATTAATTTTAATCTCCATGAAGACATCATGGGTAGGTAGCAGGCATGCTGAAATAGCTTAGCAAATATCGACTCCTGCCCAAAGACATCACCTTCCAACTGGAACTCGGTTATTAGAGAAAGATATGCAAAGATGGAAGAGAGGGAGTGCTCAGTGTGGAGCTGAATGGCGTGGGTTAATTCCAAGTGCGGAAATGTGTTCTTAATGTCTGTGGTAGTTTCCTTCCTCTGCTCAGACAGATCATTTTGAGTAGTATTGTATTTGTCAGAAAGTCATGTTTTTGTTTTATATTTGATCTAAAATGACAAAGCAGAACTGATATAGAGAATGGGAATCAAGATTTGACGTGAAAATGGGCCTGCGGTTTAAAAAAATGGCATTTCAGGCTCTCTGGTTCATGGTATGAAGCTAAGTGCTATGGTTGGATAAAGAAAGAATGTCCCTTGAAGAGCTCGTGCATTAATGTTCGAATGTTCAGAATCGATGTAATTAAGTCCTGAGTTGTAATCTCATTGATGTGTAAGTCCATTGTGATGGACTTACTGGGTGGTAACCTAGGCAGGTGGGTGTGGCTAGAGAAGATGGATCCCTGGGGGTGTGGCTGTAGGGACTGTGCTGTTGTCTCTGGATCCCCTTGCTGGCTTGTTCTCTTTGCTTCCTGGCTGCATGATGTGAGAGCAGAGCCCTCGCTCTCTCCCTCTCTCTCCTTCCCACTTCCATACCCCGAGCTCTATAGAACCTGGCCTCGCATGGAGTGAATCCTGAACCTCCAAAAACTGAGCAAATAAATCTTCCTTTCTCTAAGTCATGTGGCCAGTTGTTTTGGATGATAGCAGTGAGAATGTTGACCAAGACACTAAGCAAGATTAATGAGCAGACAGATTACCAACACAAGATCACCAACCACAAATCCCTCATGCTAGTGTCATTGTGCTGGGCCACATAATCATTTGTACAATTCTGTCATCATCACAGGACAAAGAGAAAGTGAGGAGAAAACTATGATCTAGAGAAGCATATTTCTGAATCTGCATACATTTCATGACCAAAGTGAGGCATTAAATCCTGATCGTAAACTGCAGTGGTGCCTCTGGTGTTACTTGAACTGATGGAATCTCATTAATCTGCTGCAGGAAAAAAAACCCTTATTACCCCAAAGCATCTGCTGAGGCCTGCAGACAACATACACTGAAACTTTAGGTCTGAGCCTTTGGTATGCAAATGAAAACTCTGGATCTCAGGGAAAGACCCTGGTAAAGAGAATGCGGTTGGAAATGAGTCTGTAGATCTAGGTTCACCCTACCTTATCCCATAGGCATGAAGGAAGGATGAAAGGCAAACCTCATTGCACTTTCTGGCACATAGGTAAAGACTCATTTGATGAGGCTTTTCTAGCTTTCAACTTTGCATTGAGTATTATTCAGCTTCTTGGACTCTGATGATGTATCTGTTAGAGTGAAAGTGCCTTTGATATTAATCCCGTGAGGCTGATCTGTACCATGCATACATAGGTAGTCACTTTGAATAACTGATTTTGGGGATGCTGATAAAGATTGGATAAAATCTATTTCTTCCTTATCTCACTGCCTTTCTCTATAACTGCTGGTTTTTTTTTTAATTTTTCTCCTCTCCTCTCCTATTCCTTGCCCCTCTTTTCCTTTATTCCTCCCACTTTTAAAGGATGGCTAAAGTATTTTTTTAAATGGAAAGAAAATAATAATGGAAGAAGGTTTGGATTTCAACATGAAAGAATATCAAAATGAGTAAGTTTGGGCTAAATATAATAGAGTGTCCTTCTTCTCACATGATTTTTCACATGCACAAAGGATAATTAAGACAGTTACGTGGGGAGGATAAAGGAACCTAAATGGAAGTAAAGTTTCTATACTTCTCTCAAAATGGTGCAACATTGTGCAGTCTACTGGCATCAAGTGGAGAGGAGACTAGGCGGCGAGAGAAGAAAAATAAAAACAATGGTTATAGATTTATTCGTAATAAGTCAAGATAGGACTCTTAAAAACTGTTCAAATAACCCACAGGAATGTAAAAAAATTAAAAAAAGAAACAAAGGAGTCCAACGCAATAAACAGAAAACAAATAATAAAATCACAGACTTAAGTGCCAACATATCAATAATTACTATCAGTGTAAATTGCCACTAATTAAAAGGCAGAGACTGGCAGAGTGGAATTCAGTAAAATTTGTAATAATGTTTTGAAAAGAAAGCCTTTTTACCTACAAAAAGGGGAAGGTAGCCTTTGTTTAAAAAAAAAAAGACACTTTAGCTGAGCATGTTGCTTATGAGCATACAGCCTTTTCCCCTTGATAATGTTTGTCTTATTAACTAAACAAATGTTAGCTGAGTTGAATGAAATTATCCACAACCTGCAGAAGTCAGGAGGATATTTTAAGATCAAACCCCAGTTGCCACCTTTTGTGAGAAGCAACTCTTACAAACTCTTGCTGTGTGTGTACATGTTTGCACAGGCTCTGACTGATACCTTTATTCAAACACAGTAACTCCAACCCCACTTATATTTATCACCACCTATTAATTTTCCAGAATACTACAATATGGAGAATCATCATAAGGGAATCTATGATTTTTTACAGCTCCTCTTTATTCTTTTGTAATGAGTTCAGCTCTCTTTTTGTTTAAAAAAAATCTTTACTGATTTTTAGCAGTCGCGTTTATTACTCATTCACTAAAGTGGGTGAAGTTTGCAGTTTAAAAGGTGATTATGCCTGGCTTTTCATTCAAAAGCTACTCTGGTATTCTGAAATAATATGTGACAATGTTAGGATTGAAATTGGGTTATTATTCCTATGATACTTTGTAGTATTATAAGCATATTTAGAAAAATAAAAAAGCATTACATCGTGGACACTTAATTTTTGTTTCCTAAAATTTTCCAGTTGCTAAAGCTTTCAGGAAATAGAACATTAAGATATGTTAATGCACACACATACATCTAAATTTCCCTTGGGAAAAAGCTACCTTAACTGCCTTTCAAGTTTTACATTTTTGCTCTAAACGAGTGATTTCATTTAAATAAAAAGGTCTTATTTTCTGTGATGAAAATTCAGCTGCTTCATGTAACCCTGAAGCATCTTGATTTATTATTGACTATATCCTCTTTCAAGGAGAATATTCTTCTCAAAGACATTACACAGGAATTCTTATATTTCTTACTTGTTGGCACTTTCTATTAATCTCACTGTATCTGTATTCATGCTAGTTGGATAAAAAATTAGGAAAGCGTAGTAGTTACATATCTGAATAAATACAATTGCAAAAATCAATACATCTGCTCACCTGAATGAGCCTGCCTATTGCATTCCATTAGCTCCATTAAAGGACTCTGAAAAATTTAATGAGTATTTTTAATGGGGAAAGGAAGGATTTTAGAAAATTTATTTTTTAATCCCCCCAAATGTATATAAAATTGGTTAAAATTAATTCTAGAAATAATTTTTTAAAGATATAAGTAAGCCAGGCATAGTGGACCATGCCTGTAATCCTAGTATTTGGGACTGAGACAAAGGATCACAGGTTCAAGACCAGCCTCAGCAACTTAGCAAGGCCTTAAGCAAATTAGTGAGATTTTATTGAAAAAAAAAAATAGGGCCGGGATGTAGCTCAGAGGTAGAATCCTCCTGGGTCTATTCCTCAGTATAGCAAAGAAAAAATGATATAAATAGGGAAGAACATTTCCTATAAACTTGTCTTTCAGAAATAACTTGGTAAGTTTATTTATGTATATATACACACATGCGAATACATATACAAGTAACTTACTGCAAATGAAAAAAGTGTATTTGAATGTACCTGTACATAGCCATGTATATATGTGTATATACATAAGTATGCATATAAAGTTACTTGTAGCTTGTATAAATATATGTGTAGTTTGTATTTAGTTACAGTTCATATATACACATAGTACTATGTACCTATAGAGTTAGAGTTCATGTACATTTGTAGTACGTACAGTACAGAGTTATAGTTCACACATATTTATAGTATATAAACTATACATTAGAAGCCATTCTAGCTATTTAGTGATAGACATACAGCAAATGACTTATAAGCAACACAGGTCAAGAAGCTTTCTTTGAACAGCAATTGTGTACCCATTGTTATGCTGATCTAGAAGATAGATATGCAATATGTTCTGCCTTCTGCCTTTAAGAAAGTAGAACTGTGACTGATGATAAATCCAAGCTAATTGGGAAACTACTAATGGCAAAGAGTATGTAAAAATGAAAGGGGACCTGAATACATCTGATAAATGTTGGGGAAACCTTTGCAGTGGAGAGGTGTTTCAATAGGCTTTGGGGGAAGGAGTGGGGTTGGACAATGATTATAGGTGCCTGGGGCAAGCCAGCATTTCAAGCTGGAGTGACAACAGAAACAAAGATGTGGAGGTAAAAATTGACATGGAATGTGCAAGGAATGGTAAAACAGCTTAAAAAAAGACCAAAGATAAGAAGCATGCTGTGAGTGAATAAATAAGAGCTGAAATAACCCTATTTAGTTATTCTAAACAGATCTTCTTCTTCTTCTTCTTCTTCTTCTTCTTCTTCTTCTTCTTCTTCTTCTTCTTGTATTTGTGTTTTTTTCTTTAACTACTAAGTTCATACCACAGCCCTGGTAGACAGGGACATGCAATGTTTGAAGCTGAACTGATTAAAATATAAACAAAAACCAGAAAATCAAACATTTTTTTAATCCAACAATGATTTTGTCTGTTCATATAATGACAGTATTATTCTAAGCTCACCCTTGTGCTAGTCTACTGACAATAAACATTTCATAAAATGGAAAGATCAATAGCTGCCCTCTTGAGAGTAAAGCATTCATTATCTATGGAATTAAATGAAAGGTTAATAAGAACTCAGTCAAATATATTTTATATGATAAAAGCACAGAAAATAGAAAACTTTCACTCGACAACTTGCCTCTTATTCTTTCCTTCCAAATCTTGGAAAGGCAATAAGGATAATTATGGCCTAGGATAAAATAGAAATAGACTGAAAAAAGCTCAAGGAGTATAGCTACATGAACTAAACAGATAACAACAAAAGCAGAAGTAAGGATAATGGGGGAATGGGGTAAGGTAATCTGAAAAGAAGAGTAACTATACTTAGACTAAAATGGAAAATAGCAATGAGGATGAGAAAAATGACCATAAAGAGGGAGAAAAACAACATCAGTATGAAGAGATGAATTGAAATAATAGCTATGGTAGCATGGGAAGTCTGGAGAGCAGTGGATAGAAGAGAAAAACCTGGATATTTCCAAGAAGAAATTAAGTGCAAATGAATTTAAAGTTTATCCTTAGTTAGGCAGAACAAGAGCAAAAAACAAAAAACAAACAAACAAAAAAATACCCAAATCTGACTGAAGTTTTTCCCTATGTCTGCTCTTAGGATTCATTTTTCCTTATGAGATCCCATCCCCTGATTTCATGTGCAGGACATGTCAGAAACCCAGAACTTGCAATTAATTCCTACCACAGAATTTTTCTCTGTTGTATATTCTTCCTCACGATATATCTGTCTTTAATTTTCTTTCCTAATATCCAAGCTAATTAACTAATAGATGTTAATAATATACATCCCATAGGAAATAAAAAGGGCTTCAGACAAAAGAAGAGAGAGATCAGTAGATTGGTGAGAGGGGTCTGGGGAAGGGATGTGGGGAGGGGGAAAAGGAAGACTGAGGAAGGAAACAGATACAATTATCCTAAGTCCATACATGATGGTGTTATAGTTAGAGATAAAATGTCCCCTAAAGAGCTCATTTATTAATGTTTGCAGCTGATATAATTGAGTCAGGATGGTTGTAATTCCAGCAATGGATAAACCCATGGGAATGGGTTTACCTGGGTGATGACCCAGGCCAGTAGGATGTGCTGAGGTGGGTCCCTGGGGTTCTGGGCTTGGGGATTATATAAATGGTTCCTCTTCTCCCTGCTGTATCTCTTGATTCTGACCTCCATGATGTGAGGAACACAGCCCATGTGCTCTCTCTTACTCTGCTTCCTGCTGCCATGCCTTGGGATCCATGGTTCCTGGCCTAACACGGACTGAACCTAAAACTGTAAGAAAATAAATCATCTGTTCTCTGAGTTACATGGTCAATGTTTTAGATTATAGCTGGAAGAATGCTGACCAGAACAGATGATAATCACTACCAATGTAATTAGCATGTATGGAGAGGGGGAAGGCAGAAAGCAGGGTGGGATCTGGAGGGAAACACGCCAAGTGATGCATTCACATATAAATGCGTCACTCTGAATTGTACTATGATGTATGATTGCAATGCACCATACAATTATTAAAAGTAATAGGGTCATTTGGCTAAATGTTGTGCAAGTTTTTGTCTGTCATGTAAAATGACTTCTTTGATTTTCCCCAACCAACTACACCAATATTTGCATTTATTCGTGATCTTCAATTTCTAAGTTCCTCAGCTCTCTCTTGAAGGAATTACCTCTGTGTGTAGGACCAGAGAAGGGTGGGAATCTCAATGCTTTTCAAGATGCAAGTGCTGTGTCTTAAAACTATTACAGATAGTGAGAAAACCTTACTTTGTTTTTCAGATATCAGTATGAGTTTTGCTGATTTCACAGCTCATTCCTAATAGCTTTGGCTTCAATGAAAATCAAAGGTTAACGAATAAAACTCCATTAAATGAGTGTTATCTTAGAACACCAAGGAAGGCAATTACTGAGGACAACGAGGTAGAAGTAGCACGCAACATCAGTGAGTTATTTTTTCCTAGAGACTATTAGAGAAAAAAAGGAAGGGGGGAATGTTTCCTTAATCAACAAGAAGGAATAAAAATTGGCCACAAGTAAAAGCTGATACAAGTGGAACCAACCTATCATCCATCTATATATCCATCCATCCATCCATTCATCCATCTGCCCTTCCACTATTTACATATTATCTGTGCTGGATAGTAATACATGCTATAAGGATATAAGAATTATAAACTAGATTCATTCCATTAAATAATGTATTCTTTAATTGAGGGAATTAAAAGTTACTGGTAACATAATAGAATACACTTTCAGTGGTATTCATAAAAAAAGTGGTCATCTGAGAATAAGAAGGTTCAACAGTGACCACAGAGTTCAGGAAATAGTTTATGGACCAATTAGCTGATTAGTCTAATAGAAAGTTTGTTAAAAGTGAGAAGTAATGTTGGCTATTTGGATAGGATCATTAAGAAATACAATTGACAAAATCTATAGCGGATCATTCAGTACTTTAGGGAGAAGATAAAACAGGTGAAAACTCTACTGCCCCCCCTTTTCCTTCCAAATATTATAATCCAAAGTAAGATTTCATTAAACCAACATCTTTCATCATGTAAAGCCCCTGCTCCCTGTGGTAAGGGTCTGTCTTGGGATGGGTATTCTCCTCTATGCTCTTGAAAACTTCCCTAAATGTGAGATGCTGCTCACTGGGGTTTAAGACCACAGTATGGTGAATAGACAGAAAGAATGTAAAGCATGAAATCATTGAATTCATGCTCTGTATTGTTATAGAGCAGGACAGAAAGTTAAAATCATAAGGCTGTGTCCCTAATCTTCTCCTTTCTGGATATAATTCTCTGAGAAATTTATTTAGTCCCTTCAAGACTTTTTATCCCCATTTCTGGAGTAGAGTTCTATTATTATTATTATTATTATTATTATTATTATTATTATTATTATTTTATTATTTTATTATTATCATCATCACCTCAGATGGTTATTGAAAAGATAGAAAAAGATTTTGTGAACAATGCAAACGTTCTTGAAATATACTAATAACTGTAGTAAGAATAATAATAGCTGATCTTTATTGGGTACTTACAATTTATAAGCTCCCTTTCTAAAGACTTTACACATATTGATTTATTTAAAATTTTTGTAGTGATGGGATTAAATTCCAGGGATTTCTACTACTTAGCTAAACCCCTGCCCCACCTCTGACAAATTTTGAGATAGGGTCTCACTGAGTTATGGGAAACTGGCCTCAAGTTGGTGTTTGTCTGTCTCAGCCTCCCAAGTACTGGATTACAGGTGTGTGCCACCTCGCCTAGCTGATTTGTTTAATTCTTATAATAACTCTGTGACATAGGTATTCTTGTGTCCCCACTTTACAAGTAACTAGACTGAGGCAGAGATATTAGGTGGCACAACATTTCTACATAGAGAGAGAGAATGTGAGCACTGAGCTTGGAGGGTGTGTGCTGTAGGGGGATAGTACTGGGTGGGAGGCAGAAGACCTGGGTCTGTGTTCCTGCTCCCTCAGTTAATAGCTGTACTATTTGGGCAAAGCTAATTGAACTCCTTGAGCCAGAGATTGTATATATATTTTTAAAATAATGATTTTTACTCATCTTACAGTGTTCTCATAAGAATGAAAACATTAATATTTGTGAGTTCATCAGTTACAGCACTTGGTTCACAGTAGATTTGGATAAATGTTGCTTCTGTGTACTAAATTGTTTTTTCTACTCATTAATACTCCTTGAAAATACTTGACTTATGCTCAGGGAGGGTTGACTATCTCTGAAAGTTTCAACCTATGCAAATGTCCTGTTTCATTCTTCTTAATTTAATTATAGCACTTGGTTTCCTAAAGCCCATGACTTCATTAAGGAAATATTTGAAAATTGATTGTTTAATCATTTAATTGTAAAACATGAATGAAACTTCTTAGTTAATTAAAACCAGTGGCTAAGAGTTTAATTATAATTATTTATGCCAGATTTACCCAAAGCATTTTAATGATGGGGATTAAATTAGGGAGGTTTGGATGAACAGGTCGGTGGGATACTACTTAGCACTACATGAAGTCAATGAGCACGGTATAGGCGGGGGATGCTTTATAGGTTAGGAGAGCAGGGTACAGGTTGTAGCCTCTCAAGAATTTGAGATTATCCTAGGAAAAAAAACATTTAAATTCTTGTGTTTCAATTTTCTCATCTCTAGCAGTAACTCATCCATAAAATGAGATTGTATCCCTTTCCAAAATGTGAAGATCAGATGACTTTTTCCCTTGTTCATGACAGATAACAACCAATGTGGCCTTCAGGTTAGAAGAGGGAGAGAGACATGATTGGTTTGTAATTTAATTATGGTCAACAGGGTGTCAAAGATTTCTCCTTGAGAGCTACCATGAAAAGGCTTCTCACTCCTTAAAGACAATGCACAGGAAAAGATGATGTCTGCCTCTGGATATTTCCATACCTGGATACAGTAAGTAGCATTGCTGGTGTTATCTTAGTATCAAAAGGACCCTACCTTGAGGGTGAAGTTCCTACAATGACGAGGAGGTGCACACATTCTGGATCCTGGATGCCTCTGCACTGCCTAATGAACCAATTCATGGTATCTGTCATTTCTGACATCAGGGGATAATGCATTTTCTTAGCATTTCAGCTATTGAGTAGGAAGCTATTGGAGATAGAAGAATCCTAATCAATACAGTGCCCCATGCAAACACTCATTGAATCAATTAGTGAAAACTAGAGGAGTAAGAAAGAAGTAAATTTATATTTGTTTACTGCTAATAAAAGATTCAGTTCTATGTCGAGGGCATTTATATTCCTGAGCTTACCCCATTGTAGCTATTTGTCAGAGTTGACTTTCTTCCAGCTATATATGCAGCAGGTCTGACTCCTACCTTCGCTACCTCCTAGGTTCTGGGATCCAGGGGTCTCCATCACTAAATCCCGATGAAAGCATAGCAGCATGACTGGGCTTTGGTTTCCTTTCCTAGAAGGTGCTGGATGCTGGCCATTACTGAGTTCCTGGCCAACTTTCCTCAGCACTACCTCTTTGAGGGCTTGGCCTGATCCTGCTCCTCGCAGGTCCATGCACTTGATTTCATTTAACCCTCGTTTCCTGGAGCCCTCTACCAGAGTGTGCCTCAACCCTGGCTGCACCACAGTTTCTCAGGGACATGCATCTGAATCCAGGTCTCATTAAACTCCAAAACTTCTAATTTGTTCTCTGTTTTGGGATGAGGCCCAAGTAATTGTTACATGCATTCAGGACTGAGAACTGTTGCTTAGGATGGCAATGCCCAGCTGTGTAGATTCTAGACTTAGCAAGGCCCATCTGTGTAGAGCTAGATTTGCTATGCTAATTTGGCCAATAGAATTTGAAATGCTAGTTCCTTCTTTTCTATAGCCCAGGATCATGATTTTGATGGATTAGTAGTTTGTTACTTTCTTACCAAAGCCCTTTCTGCTCTTATTATTATTATTACAGTATTTGCTTTATTAATTTATCCACCCAGCACCAATACAGTCTGTGCCATGGGATCTAGTCACCCTGAACTGTGTAAGACCTTTTTCCTTCCCCCAGAAATGTAGCTAACATATCTGATCCTCGGTTTACTCATCTATTATACATCATTAATAATAATTAGATGGCTCAAGGATAGTGGAGAAGATTATGTGCTGTTATGAACATAAAACACCAAGCATGGTGCCTGGTATCTGCAACTTCATTGGAAATATTATCGCTATGATGATGATGATGACAACGATGATGGTGATTATGATGATGATACAATTATTATTATTGTTATAGCAACTCTGCTGTAGGGGTCATATTCTTCATGACAGGCTCTGAAAAGAAATGAGAGAAAAGCTGGTTTAAAATGCCCAGAATTGCAGCTCAGGAAGGTTCTATAGATTGCCCTGGTTTACATTCCTAGAAAAAAGGGGAAGATGGAAAAGTATCCATCCTCAGGAAAATATAGAAGGTCTTATTAAAAGCGTGGCAAGGACTGTAGAGCACGGAGAATCATCTTCAAGAGAAAAAGACTCTAGGGCAGAAGATAAGCAGAGGCGTATGTATGTAATGAGTTACAGAGCTTGTCAATAAAAGTAAAATACAGAATAACAAGAAAAAGGTTCAAGTGGTAAAAGGAAAATAATCCAAAGGACTGAATATATAAGAAAATTAAGTGTAAATTTTATAAAATGTTCATGGCTTTGGAGAAAATATATTTTTGAATATGCATGACCTGAAATTAGCTTATTATGGCAAGTATCATAGAATGGAAAGAGAATGGATGGAAGAATAAAAGCTCTACAGAAGTGTTACTACCAGGAGTGGCACGGCTGTCCACCTGTCCCTCTCCCCAGCGGTATGGGGGACCAGGTGCTGGGGCTGAAGCATGGCAGATGACACCACAGGAGGAAGCTCCTTCATTGCCCTGGAGGCTAAATTCCACCCCAACATATAGAAATGATACTTTAAGTAATTTAACTATTGTGGAATTCCAAACCTCACTTTAATAATGAAATTAATGTGGACATAGCATAGAATAGAATGAGAGGAAAAAGATAACACATGACTCTTTAGGAGGATACAGGAAATATCCGAGAAACTCGACATTTTCAGTTAGCTGGTTTGGGCGGGGCCCCTAGACAAGTAAGAGATGGAGCATGTTATCCTCAGTTGTTCAGAGTCCTGCAGTGGAGGACCCCAAGAGACCGTGAGATCCGACATGCTCATGGTCATGGTGCTCTGGGGAGCATCTCTCTAATGGAATGTCATGGACAAGTCACCACCCTCTAGCACCCATGCTGTCCTGGGACCGGTGGATGGCAGTAAGATTTTCTTGAGATGAAGGACCACGTATCGAACTGGATCAGCCCTGAATGATCACCAAGACCTGTGAGGTTTATTGTTTCAAATCAGAAAGAAGCTTCAATGCTTGTGAGGTAGTCTGGCATCCAGAGGTCCAGTTTTCCAGTCCCAGTTGATGGCAAAAACAGTTCTTATTTTCTTTTTAAAGGAAGACAACCTTTAGAAGCTAAGACCCATGCTACTTATTTTATCGTAGGGCTTTTTACTCCACTTTTCAATTTTAAGAGTGTGGGTACTATTCTTGGAGCTCTGAGAGTTAAGAGCACAGCAATAGAATAACCTGTCAAATGACCTAAGATATCATGAGACTCTATATCGGCTCTGTTCATTCTTATTAGACTCCTTTTCCAGTGCACTTCATGCCACACTGGACCCAGCATGAGCAATTATTAGCCTCATGGGGAAGCTACATGCTTCATTTAAAAAGCAAAAGAACAACAGAAAGAAAAACAATATGGGAACAAACAGGAAAGGAGGTGGTATCTCCATTGCATCCCCAGAAAGGCATGAAACTTGCCTTAAGTTCACATCCCTGGGCTCAGGACAAAGATTGATAAGCCACTCATTAAAATAATATTTGCAGGGTCTTATTAAGAGAAAGATGGAACATAATCCATGCAAATCAATTCTAGGGGAGCAATGTAAGGTCCCATCAGCTCCCTAACTTCCTTTTAAGAATTTTTTAAAATTTATTTTTATGTTTTGGTCCTGGGGATTGAACCCAAGGGCATTCTACCTCTAGGCTATACCTTTAGTCCTATTTTATTTTAAATAATTTATTTATTTTGTGTTATTAGGGATTGAACCTAGGGACATTCTACTCTGAGCTATACCCCACGCCTATTTCATTCTTTATTTTTGAAATAAGGTTTCACTAATTTGTGGAAGGCCTCTCTAAGTTGATAAGGCTGGCTTGAGTCTGCAATCCTCCTGTCTCAGTCTCCCAAGTACTGGGATTACAGGTGTGCAACACCATGCCTGGCTTCATCAGCTCCCTAACTTCTGACCGTCAGAAGATGGACCATCACCCAATTTTATGACATCCCAAACCTCCCTCAGCCTTCCCTCCATCACTGGTATCTCAAGAAGTACCCAGGCTCTTCTCATGCATATACCATATGACATACATACAGCTTAATCTCTCCCATCCACTCCTGCAAGAGTAGTTCCTGTGAGAAACAATCTTTGGATATGCATTTTGGGTATGTGTGTTCCTTACATCAGGAATTAAGGGGAATTAAGGTGAATAATTTATGCTATTGATCGTCCTGGT
Source organism: Graphiurus murinus (assembly GCA_004027655.1). Taxonomy (NCBI): domain Eukaryota; kingdom Metazoa; phylum Chordata; class Mammalia; order Rodentia; family Gliridae; genus Graphiurus; species Graphiurus murinus. Next base: position 34,854 of record PVLC010003347.1, on the reverse strand, counting down.
TCCTTCTTTGGTCTTTCGTTAATCTGAATAGGACAAAGTCTATTTCATCTGAAGTAGCCTCTCTTTTCTTTATTTCCAGAACCAATTAGCTGCACATACTATCATCAATAATTGTCCTTTCCCACATTTCCTAATACTCTGCCTCACTCATTGTTTCTTTTGGCCAATATTTCTTCACTTGTTATATTCCATGTCCCTTCAAATACCAATGAACTGTACCTTAATCTATTTTTTTAGCTACCCTCCTCTACGGTGTTTAAACAGATTCCATTTACCCTTAAAGTGAGGGGTTCTTAAGAAATCTCAAATCCATTGATCCTACCTGTTTTCTTCCCTTCTTGTCCTAAATATCTCCCGTGATCTCTGTTCCTTCTTACCTAAAACCTTCCACCATTCTTTACACTAGCAGATCAAAGAAGATCTTAAAATCCTCCTTGAATCCATAAAGGATTCCGAGATATCATTCCTGTCTAAATCAGAGTCTCATTCAAAGAGAATTCCTAAAGGAAAATACTAATGAAGTACACACAAGATTTTATGTAAATCCCAGGAAATAAGTTCATTATTAGTAGAAACTAAAGGTATTAAATAAAAAGAGGAGTATTTTTTCCTTGTGGGTGGTACTGGAGATTGAACCCAAGGGCATTCTATCACCGAGTTATAATTCCAGGACTTTATTATTATTATTTTTTAAAATTTTGAGGCAGGGTCTCACTAAGTTGCCCTGGCTGTCCTGGAGCTTGTGATCCTCCTGCCTCAGCCTCCCATGTTGCTGGGATATGAGGGGGCTTTTTAGCAAGACTAGCCCTCATAGCTTTGTGCCAAATATTTCCTGCAGGATTGAAATATAGTATCTACAGGTCAAATTTAATCTCTATTAGGCACTCAATGGCTAAATTAAGAACTTTATGGATACCTAATTTAGATAAACCCTTAACTATTAACTTCCAATAATGTCATCATTTAACTGAGTAGAAAAGAAAACATCTGGGTGAGTCCAATTAGCCAAGGGCGTGGATGTGGAGGGGGAGAGGAGCCCTTGCATTCTAATTGTGTCTCCCTGACCTTGCTGAGAGATTTCAACACGGAGAAGGGCTCCCATTGTCACAGTATCCCAGAAATGGATGGCTCTGCCTTCATGTAAAGAGTTTCCACCAGTGTCAGAGTGCTGTCTGGCACACAGGCGAAGGGACCTCCCCTCTCTCACTGTGAGGGAGGGATTTTTCACGCATAGCCCAGATCTTCAGCTAGAAGGCTATTTCTTTTTTTCAGAATTGGAGCATATCATTTACCCAGTTACTGTTCCTTATACAAAAGATTGTAAAAGATGTTCACCATCCTTTTTTTTTTTTTTTTTTGGTACTAGAGATTGAACCCAGGTTCATTCTACCTCTAAGTGACACCCCTAGCCCTTTTTATTTTGAAACAGGGTCTTTCTAAGTTGCTGAGGGTCTCACTAAGTTGCTGAGCCTGCGATTCTTCTATCTCAGTCTCCTAAGCACTGGGATTACAGGCATGCACTACTACACCACCACAGGCTCACCATATTTAAAAAAAATCAGTATTAAAGTGTCTGACCACTTTGTTTCCTGTGGTATATGTTTTTTTGTTTTGTTTTGTTTTGTTTTTGCTGGTAGCCATGATTATATTCTATGTGCTATGGGAGACAGGAACTTTGCACCAATCTCCAAAGGACACAAGTATCCACACTGCCTTGATCTCTTATATCTTTGCTGGTTATGTAGCACCACTGATCTCACTTTGGCCTCTAGGACCATTCTCATGCACCTGTCATAGGGCCCTCTCATTGCCTTCAGTCTACAATTTATTACATAACATCTACTCTCCAGTGGCTCCTTGCACTGGGTATTTCTCTTTCTTCTCCATGTGGATGCCATCACAAAAGCATCTGAAGAAGAATGGACTGTTTCACATAAGTTTCCTCAGCAGTGAGTTCTGAGATGGGACTCCAAGTTCAGGAAGAGTTATTCTGAAAGTGATTCCAGGAGGCATTGAGGGGTGATGGGGAGGGAGTTGAAGGAAACTGGGATGCTCAAACAGAAATGTGAACCCCAGGGCTTTGGGAGACTGGAAAAAATACTTGTTCTGCCCCAGAGACCAGGAATTTGGTGGTGATGTGTCTCTCATTCTTCATCGGTTGAAGAGTGTTGCCAGAGGAAGGTGATGAACTCCCAACTCCTCTAGCTTTCCCCTTGACCGTGATCAGCCAAAGATCACATATCCAAAATGCTTACAGAAGGAGGCTCTTGAGTACAGGGCATAGTGTGGAGGGAGAGCAGTGGTGCTGAGTGTCTGCTACTCATTCCAATGACATTGCTCTACGAAAGTCCAAATAAATATTTGCGCTCAAAGAAAACTTGGAAAATGATGATATCCTCCCATTTTGTCAAGTTTTAGGATCTTATTTTTTGTTTTACTGGAGACTTAATCCAGGGGCATTCTACTTCTGAGTTACATCCTCAGCCCTATTTTATTTCTTATAAAATAGGGTCTTGCTAAGTTACTGAGGCTGACCTCAAACCTGTGACCCTCCTATCTCAACCTCCAAAGTACTAGTATTATAGATGTGCGCTGCTGAACCTGGCTTCAACATCTTATTAAATTTTCTTAGATGGCCTAAGGAAAAAGAAGCCTGACCTGTTTATGTGACTAGTATTTTCTAGAAATGGTTCATGATAGATCTCTTTTGGTGGTGAGCAATACCTAGCAATATTACCTTCATATTTACAAAACGATAAACTAGTGATACTGGTAAAAGTGCTCCCCTTTTAATATGAGAGACAGGAGAGTGTATGTAAATGGGAATGCTTGAACAACATCCATCCTTGGGAATGACAAAAGTGATCAAGCTTGGCTCAGTAAGGAAAGTCATGACTGTCTATACACTGGAGTGCTCTGCTATGATTTGTGTATGGTTTGTCTATCAAGGGCTCAAGTATTGGAAGCTTGGTCCTCAGTATGGCTATGTTAAAAGGTGTTTAAGACCAGCCAGGGCAACTTAGCACTGAGGCGCTCAGCAACCTAGTAAAACCCTGTTTCAAAACAAAACAAAAACATAAAATGGGGCTGCAGGTGTAGCTCAGAGGTATAATGGCCCTGACTTCCATCACAAGTACTGCAAAAATAAATAGATAAACAAATAAATCAATATAAAAATATAAGAGGTGCAAAACATTTAAGAGGTGGGGCTGGCAGAAGGTTACTGGGTCACTGTGAGATAGGCTTAGGCAGATCTCATGAGCCAAGCCAATGATGGCACCATGCCTTTGAATCTCCAGAACTATGAGCTTGAAGCACATCTTTTCTTTATAAAGTATCCACCCTCTGGTGTTTCAGTATCATAACAGAAAATGGACTGATACACACTCACAGGACCATGCAAGGTTCCATGTCTGACCCAACTTGGAGTAGACTCCTCCATACACAGGCTTGGGGTTATGTGAATGTGAAAAGGATACACAGCTGTAGAGAAGTGTGTATGCCTACAGGGGAGAAAGCATACCTGCAGAGGAGGGAACCCACATGTATGAAGAGGAGACAGGTTTATATTGGGGGCACAGATGTACGTGGAAGGGATGTGGATGCAGAGGAGGGTACACCCTTGGTGAGGAGGGGGCGTGAATGCCAAGGGAAGGAAACACAGCTGCTTGAGGAGGGAACACATCTGCACAGGTGGAGACACCTGTGTATGAGAAAGGAGCTACAGTGATAAACAAAGAGCCCAGCAGGACCCTAGATCCTTAGAGCAGAGCACACTGCAGAACTAGGGCTCTTTTCCACACATAAGAGAGATGGGAAATTTTTGCGTTTTTGGAGAGAGGTCATAGACTATCTCAGCTGTTTGTTAAAGGACAGATGTATGAAAAATAGCATGAAATAATAGACTTGGAGTGCAGACAACAGGAGAGCTGAGGTCAAGGTCCTTGCTGCTGAGCACGGTCCCCTGGCTGGCTAGAGGCAGGTGCCAAGCCTGGAGGCAGATAAACCTTCTTCAAAGTCAAAATATGCCACTGTCAAACAACTGAGGTTGTTTGAATCTGACAATAACTTTCCAGCTGCTTATTTCTCATGGCATGATGACTTAGCAAATATAGGGAAGTAACAGATGTGAATGCATTGGTTAATTGTAACATATATAAATATAAGTCCACAGATCCATGGAAATCACCTTTGTGTCTTGTGTTTGAATAATTGAGGGGAAATAAAAACCTTTTGGATTTTTTTTTCTTCGTGTGTTTTCACTTTTTTTTAACCCAAACAATTTCTTAGAAATCAATGTCAATTCTCAGATGTAACAGTTCTAAAATGTTAGCGTGCATCACAAACACAGGAAATGCTTGTTAAGACATATTTTTGTTGCTGGAACTCTCCCAGAATCTCTGATCTAATAGGTCTGGGTTGAGTCCAAGAATCTTCATTTCTAAAAAGCCCCAGGTGACACTGGTAGTACTAGTCAGTACTGCCCTTTGAGAACCAAGGTCTGTAATATCTTGGCCTTTATCTACAATAATGTCATATTACCAATACCCTCCCACTGGTCTGGAAAAAAATAGGTCTTTGGAGGGGTAATATCAGTAAAATGCTGGACTAGGAAGCTGCAGACCCTTTTCTCCCCACAGAAACATCAATTAATCAACAGATTCACTTAAATAGCTTTATCGTAGCTCTAGAAATCAATCAAGGATCTATAAAAGACAAATGCCAAAGCAAGAAAAGGACACATTCAAAGTGTTAGAAAATCCTTGTCACACATTCTCCCTGGTGCAGTGAGGCATAGTTGGGAAGAAGCTGCACAGAACCAAGTTCCTCCTTCAGACCAAGAGTGAGATTTGTTTGCAACATTCTGGCTTGTCTGGGGCCTGCCCAAAGGACTGGTCTCGCTGGTTTGATTTGGGTCAAGAGTAGTGACATGATTTGAATATTATTTTGGAGGCTACTGATATCAGGGGGTGGAAACTACATTGTGTAAAACTGCAGAGAAACTGCAGACCCTAAGCACTTGGACAGAGCAAAACAATGGAAATAGAAGGCCTTGAGAAAAAGAAAGTATGGGATTCTTAGCAAAATTAAACATTTAAAGAAATCACATGGATGGAAGAAATTGGGAAAAGGCATAAGTGCAGGCCCAGGGAAGACACGTGTTCAAAAATAGTTTGAGAGGAACTTGAGCCTTCATGCTGGGTGGATTAATGAAGGTTTTGCCCTGCATAGATCTCATGTGCAAAAACTGGGAGGAGTGACTGATTTTTGAAATGCCTAATTTTCAGCAAATGCTCACAAGGCACATTAAAATAAGGAAAGGTCTATTTAATGTGGAGAGAGACCAGTAGAATAGTGAAAAGGGATTAAAGAAGAGAATTGGGGAGAACAGAGGAAGGAAATGGCTCAAATAATGCTTTAGCAATATGTGAATATATTATTACCAGTTTAATATTAAGGACTTATTGCTTTGACAGTACATGAAGGTATTACTACTGGTTTAATAGGGAGGTATTGCTACTGGTTTTTAAGGAGAGTTGAGGAAGGAAACAGCTCAAATAATACTTTGCAATATATGAAGGTACTACTTCAGGGAGGGAGTAAGGAGGAGAGGTTAGTGGTGGGGTAGAGTGTAGAGGGAAATAAACCAAGAGCTGTGTTTATGTATACTTGTATCTCTTTAAACCTCACTATCATGTACAATTGCAATGCACTATAAAAGAGGAACAAAGTAAGTTTCCAGAAACCAATTTTAAAACAATACAGGCTTTAGGCTTATTAGATAAAGGCTTTAAAGATTGTACATCAACAAACTTAATAATGAATATAAAATGGAAAAATCCTAGAAACACATTCATATTAAGATGGAATTATTAAGAAATTGAAAGTCTGAGCAAATCTATAGCTAAAACAGAGATTAAGTCAGTAATTGAAAATCTCCCAACAAAGAGAATCCCAGGACCAGATGACTTCACTGGTGAATTCTACCACATATTTAAAGAAGAATTAACACAATCCTCCTAAAACTCTTCAAAATACTAAAAAGTATTAAACGTATTACTGAAAGTAAAAAGAGAATTAGGAAGTTAGGAAATTTCTTAACTCACTGTATGAGGTCAGCATTTCCATGATATCAAAGTGGAGAAAGACACAGAAAATGTCAACTACAGACCAATTTTCCTGATGAATAGTGAAGTAAAAATCCTTAGCAAAATACCAGTGAAAATAATTCATCAGCACATTCAAAGAAGTATATACTAGGACCAAGTGGAATTTATTACCGGAATGCAAGGTTGGTTCAAGTCTAAAATCAATGAGATATAATAAATCATTAACAAAACGAATGGGGAAAATATACAACCCATTCAGTTGATTCAGAAAAGGCATTTGCCAGAATTCAAACACTTCCATGATAAAAGCATTCAACAAACTAAGAATAGAAGAAAACTTACCTCAACATAATAAGATCATTTATGAAAATCACAGAGTTAACAATGTACTCAGTGATGAAAGTTTTAAAGCTTTTACTACGTTATTAGAAGCAAGACCAAGTTGCCTGCTTTTGTCATTTTTGTTTGAAATAATACTAAAAGTCCTAACCAAAGAAATTAGTCAAGGAAAATAAATAAAAGACATCTAAATTGGAAAGGAAAAACTAAACTTATCTCTGCAGATAACATCTTATATGCAAATGATCTACGTATGTAGATAATCTTCTATAGAGAAAACTCTAAAGATTCCACAGGGTTGGTGAACTGTTATAACTGATAATAAATTCAGAAAAGTTGCAGAATAAAAAATCAACACATAATAATCAATTATATTTCTGTATACTAACGATTATCATCCTGAGAAGAAAATTAAGAAAATAATTCAATTTACAGTAGCAGCAACATTAATAGAATACATAGAAGTAAATTTAACCAAGCAGGCAAAAACATGTACACTGAAAGCTATAAAAATTGCTGAAAGAGATGAGAGAAGACAGAAATAAATGAAAACACATCCCATGTGATTTGCCATGATTCAATGGAGAAAGGATAGTTTTTTTCAACAAATAGTGTTTGAAAAACTGGATAATACCATGTGCCAAAATTAATTCAAAATGTTCCAAACCTAAATGTAAGAGTTAAAGCCATTATACTTTTAGAAAAAAAAGGAAAACACTTTATGACATTGTATTTGGCAATGGTTTTTTATATATGACACCCAAAGCACAGGAAACAAAAGGAAAAAGGTTGAATCTCACCAAAATTAAAATCTTTTGTGCAACAAAGGATACAGTCAACAAAGTTGGTGGGCACACCATAGAATGCTAAAAAAAATATTCCCAAATTATGTATCTGATGAAAAGTTAGCCTCCAGACTATATAAAAATTCCCACAATTGAGCCCAATGACAACATAAACTAAACAACATAAAATATAGTTGGGCATGATGGTGCATACTTATAGTCCCAGTACTTGGCTGAGACAGAAGGGTTGCAGATTTGAGACCAGTATCAGCAACTTAGTGAGACACTATTCCAAAAAATAAAATAAAATAAAATAAAATAAAATAAAATAAAATAAAATAAAATAAAATAAAATAAAATGGGGCTATGAGTGTAGCTCAGAGGTAGAATGCCTCTGAGTTCAACCTTCAGTACCACAAAAAACAACAAACAACAAGAAAGAATCTTAGTAAAAAATAGGGAGAAAGACTTGACTAGAAATTTTCCTCAAACATATACAAATGGCCAAAAATCACATGAAAAGATGCTGGCTATCACTAATCGTTAAGGAAATGTGAGTAGACCCATGTGATATCCTATCACACCCACGGGAATGATTACTTCCAAAGATCACAAGAAACATCAGTGAGAATATGAAAACAATGGGACCTTCTATAGTGTTGGAAGAAGTGTAAAATGGTGTAGTTGCTATGGAAAATATGGCTCTCATAAAATTAAAAATAAAACTACCATATGGCTCAGCAATTTCACTTCTAGTGATATATTCAATAGAATCAAAAGCAGAGACTCAGAGAGACGTCTGCACACCCATGTATATAGCGGCATCATTTGCAATAGCCAAAATTTGAAAGCACCAGTAGCATCTCTTGATAGATATCAATAGACCAATGGATAAGCAAAATGTGGTATGTGTGTACGGTAGAGTGTTCATTTAGCTTAAAAAGGAAGATAATTCTGACACGTGCTATGAAAAGGATGAACCATAATAAGGACATTAAGTGAAACAAGCCAGTCACCAAAGGACAGTTTCTCTATAATTCTGGTTATATGAGGTACCTGGAGTAGTCAAATTCATAGAGACAGAATGGTGGATTCCAGGAGAGGAGGGAATGGGGAGTTAGTGTTTAATAGGTAAATAGTGTCATGAGGATGAAAAGATTCTGTGACTGGATGGTCACGAGGGTAGCTCAACAATGTACTCAAGCTACTGATGATTAATTTTATGATATGTGTATTTTTCAATTAAAAAATGAAGAAGAAGAAAAAAAGACCTCTGCCAAGCTATAAGAGTAGTCCCTCCTTGTATTCTAATATTCTGCACAAGTTGAGAAGGAGACATGTGGCTGTTGTAAGCTCAACAACCTACAGAGGAACTTCTAAATAAGTTTAATCCCATCACAGAATTTTGCTGACAAACACAGAACTGTAACTGGAAATAAATTGCTTTGGGGCTTTTCCTCTTCTACAGAAAGAGTGCATACTTTGTCACTGGAACAACAGTTTTTGCAGGTACAATTTATTTACAAGCAGCTGTAGGACCCGCTTACATATCCACGCAGTCAACAGATGGTTGTTGGTTAGGACTGCAGGTGGGAGGAAGGGGGTCTGTTAAAAAACAGCTGCTTCCCTGTTCTTTTCCCAGATGCACATCGAACACCACCTGGAAGAAATTTAATCGTTTGATATGTATTTAAAAATAGTCACTCTCTGAATTTAAAATGTTAATTTATAATGATTATGATGAGCAAAATAATTAGGAAATATAGAGCTACTAACTTAACAGTGCCAAGTAATTCAGACTACGATAATATTGAATTACTGGTATATCTGTGGGTGAAGCATCTAGACCTAAGTAAACAACAACAAAATGTGTGAAAAAGAAATCAGAAGCAACCATTTAGTAGCAATGCACAGATAAAAAGAATTTGACATTTCTTTATGGAAAGTTAGGCTCTCATCAGAGCTGACATGAAATTTTGGGGATAGTACCATTTCATTCTCTAAAAAGGTTTGATATGCTGGGTTCAACTTATTTTTTTTTTAACACCATCAGAAAAGCTTTCTTTGTGGGAATATTACCTTACAAAATTAGCATTCTTACTACAACTATTTTTTAGGGAATTAACTCATTTATGATTGTTAACTTTTAAATGTCTTAAAGGATATCAACCCTTTTCTAAATCATCCAGCTGCAGACTTATTTTTTTATGGTGAATAATTTACCAAAAGAAAGTAATTTTTGTATGTATTCTCCTTTCCTAACCTACTCCTTGACCATTATCGCTCAACTATGTCTAGCATGACTGTAAACAAAGTAATATGCAGTTTTAAGCAAAAAGAATCATTTTTCTTTAGTATCTGTCGCAATATTGTACATGTTCACATATGGATCAAGTCATTCATGATAGAATGCTTAAACAACTTTATTAATAATAAGATATAGAATCAGAATAGTTTGGTTATTTGCATGCTTTTTCTGCAAAATTATATGAGTTGAATGAAATTTATAATTGCATGCATTACTAAATATTTCAAAACAAATGAAACTTACACTTTTTAATTTCACCTAGCTGGAGAGAAAACTAAGAAACCCCTTTTTAGACTTTATCTACCAGTGACACCAGAAAACAAAATAATTACTTGTCTCTAAGTTACACAATACTGGGACCAAGCAAAACTAACTTCACTTCTTTCTCAAGGAAATATCTACACCTGGCAGATAAGCCTGGGAACCTGCTAAGTGGCTTACTTATCAACAGGAGCTTGCTCATGGGGACTCATTTCCAGACCATTGTTGGCTGTGCCTAGCAATCTAAAATCTTATCATGGACTCTCCTGCAATCCAGCTATCTCTCTGCTTCAAGACCTGGCTAAAAATCTCCCATCACAGACTCCCAAACCTATAAACACCCTATCCTAATTTCCTACTTTTGAGACATGCTACAGTTCTTCCAAGGGGGTCAAAATTCCCATAGGAAGTCCAATAACCTCGACTTTGCATTATCAGCCAATCGCTGGGGTGGTCTTTTGGGGGAGTTCATAGCTGACACTACCAATCATTAAGGTGAGCTCAGAACATGTGGAGGGTAGTAAAATGGTCACTAGTAGTCCTTTTCTGCCTTCCTTCCTGCCCCCAAACTTTCTTAGGAAAATAAAATCTTTGGATTGCCTGAGAAAGATCAATTCCTTTTCTTGGAAAGAGATTGCCTCTCATGATCTCCTAGGACATATTTCCAGACTAAAGAAAACAAAAATTTGCTTGAATAAAATAAAGCCAATTCAAACTACACAACATCATCAGAGACTAATTTTCTGGGCAACCAAAATAAAAATTAAATTCAAAGTCGTAAGACTCAGCTTGCTGTAGAACAGTAATATAACCAGGAAGGCAGATGAAAGTTGTGCACATAAAATCATGATGTAGACAGCATTGCGCTTAACAGCCGGATTCTAGAAAGATCTCGAGTAGTTGGGATGAGGGATCATAGTTTTGAGCTGAATTCTCAGGTCAGCTTCTCTTTTTTTTGATCCTGCCTCTGTGGGGCTCCTTGCAGCGGCGGGGTGCGAGACACACTTCATTAACCCACACACATCAAAGCAACTTGCAGCCTCTTGGGAGTCCCTATTATGCCTCTAATATACATGTATATTCTATCTGAGTCTCTGCACTTCTCCATAGGAAGATTCATATATGTGTACATTTGAATTTCTTGCAAATACTTCCCATCTGCAAAACATGGCCTGCATTTCCAACTCACAGTCGCTGTAAATCTCCTGGCAGCAGTGAATTGCTAAGTAATTAAGAAAAAAAAAAAATCTCACTGGAAAACCAGCTTTTCAAGTCTCAGGCGAACTCGTCTCTTCCCTGATTTAATGATCAATTATTTTCTACGAAATTAAGCTTCTTTGCTTTCTGTCGTTATTTGTAAGGTTTTAATTGATCGTCAAAAACAATGAAGAGAAGAAAGCCACCAAGTCAGGTCTCTACTGGAGAACTGACAGCAGCCTCGCTTTGTCCACTCTCCCTAAGACAGGCTCAACTGCACGGAGTGGGAGGCCCTTCATCACAGCCCTTCTTCCTTCTCTGCTTTGATGTCCTTCAGGATTCCTAACATGACGTCCTCCAACCCTGAGATGCCCACTTGCTCCCCAGCATTTCCAGTGTCATGCAATGCTCACGGTCACTGCAGGTACCCAGTCCCCTCACCCCCCTAGGCGTGTCATTCCTTCCCCATGTTTCCTCGAGGGCCTGGTTCTACTCCACATGCACCCCCAAATGATGAACCCTGACCTGCAGTATCTCAGAATACAACTGCATCTAGACAAGTCTTCATAGAGGCAAACGTAAATTAGGTCATTTGCAAGGACCCAAATCTAGTATGTTTGAGGTCCTTAGAAGAAGAGGAACTTTGCACAGAGACAAAGACATTGGGGATGTGCACGAAGGGACACAGAAGATGGCCAGGTACAAGCCAAGGACAGAGGCCTCGGGAGAAACCCACCCTGCCCACGCTTTGATTTCAGACTTCTACCTCCAGAACTACGAGAATAGAAATGTCTGTTGCTCAGGCTGCCCAGGCTGGTATTTTTGTACAGATCCTCACGCTGACTAACGCCATCTCGAGAACACTGTGTGAATGGAATCAAGTTGCAGTTTCTGTTGGTTGCCTTTTCTTTGCCACAGTAGTGCGTATGCCAGGTTCGCCATTATTGTGAGCTTGCAGGTGTATGACCTGCCTTTTCTATGCACCCGGAGTCCCTCGGGAGAATCCAGGGCCTTTGCAAACACTCAGCCTTCTCTGAGTGAGTTTTTGAAAGACTTCTTCCTGTATTCTACCCACATGGGGATATCACATGCTAGTGTCTCTGGCCTATTGGGCTGACAGTAGAAGCATGCTCTTTGTAGGCTGCCTGAAAATTCAGATGGCTCCCCTCCAACTGACATCCCAACGTCTCCATGCTTACAGAGCTTTAATCGGCAAAGGAATCCTTATTTCTACATTTTTTTCTGCTGGCCCCTCATTTTGGTAGCCTATCATTAATTAATTCTTAAATAATGAGGGGAGTAGTCACCTAAAAGAATCTAATGGTGAAAGCTTTTGTAAAATGAAGACCCACCTAGCAATACACATGATTGCTCCCTAATGTATATTTTTAAAAAATTAGTATTAGATTTGCTTAAAGTGGGATAGACCAAATACTCAATGGACCAAATATGAAAAAAAAGCAATTTTGTGCACAGTACCCTGGCAGGTTTTATGGATGAATTTAAATGCTAATTTGGACATTATATGTTCTGTTGTTTTTGTTCATCTTTACTAAGAGGAGAGAAGGGGTTAGTTTGACTCCACAGAATCAACTTCCTTGATATCAGTATCTGCTGTGTGTCATGAATAGAGATATGAAGACATCATTTCGACAACAATTTTACATTTCAAACTTTGACCAAAAATGTTGTACTAATGACACCATGAAAAATGACTTAAAACCAAATTATTTCTGTGTCGGAGTGGCTTGTTGTAGCTATTGCTCCTGTAGGTCATTTTCCATTCCGGATAACTCTTCCTATTGTCTTTACAAGCACGAGTGTACTTGTCAGGCCTGTGGTGCCCATGTTTGCTCCAGAAAATATGGTCATTGTAATTATAGTTCTTCCCAGGGTGAGGAAATGAGAATCCACCTCATAATCCTTTATCATCGAGTTGGATGATTTATTTCTCACCAAATGAGAGTGGAGAAATTTCAAGGGCAATTCATCTAATTCCTTCTCTGCTTATATATACATATATTTTTTAAAGAAGTTTGCCTTGATCAGAAAAAAGCACTTTTTCAAGAAAGATTTTTTTAAAGATATTGATCGCTCGTGCATTTCCCTGGCCTCTGATAGACCTTAAATAATTGTCCTAATTAAACTACAAGGTGAGTGTCTAGATCTATTTTTTTCCTCTGCCTTCAAGTTATATGTCATTTTAATGATGATTTTTGCCATCAGACTTCTATTTCCCAAAGTGAGATGATTAAGGACTGCATTTAGTGTCTTTTTCCTACTTTTCAAGACAAACTTATCTTTCTCTCCCTGAAATGTCCAGGCCCCTACCTCCTAGCTCCTCACCGTAGTCCTTGGACAGAGGCTACCTGTGCCCATTCTCAGAGCTCTGTAGGTTCAGCTGTTAAAGCATGTTTGTGTTTTGTGTTAACTCCTAGAAAACCTTTGGGTAAATGGAGGTTGAAGGAGACTAGTGGCAAGGGACAAACTGTGTAACCAGAGCTAGAGCAGAGGTGTCAAGTGGGCCTCAACCTCTGTGGACTTCCAGGGTTGTGTCCTAACCTAGAAGAGTTAACGGCGATTATGACACTTTATAGATAGGATGGAGTTTGTGAGACCTGAGAGCTACCTAATTTGTGTCTGTGTGCATGCTTTTATACACTTACAAATAAATGGACATAAATATAAATATTATTTAAAACAAAAATAAAATCACAGCCAGTTCCCGGAAGACTTCTTAGCTTCCTACCACACTCAATTTGCACAGGAATGCTGTAGCGACCCGCTTCCAGGTGGCTGCAACCCTGTCCCTCGCCGCCCAACACAGCTAGTTTGAAATTTTTGTAGAACAACTGCTTTTAGAGGATGAGTGGAAAATGGGCTGCTGGGCTGGGTGGGATGGAGTGGAAGCCAACAATGTGAACACCCTTAATGCCGTCAAGCTGCATGCTTAAAAATGGTAAATTGTAAGAGCTACTTAATGTTCGAGAAGACAGCACAGCAACAAAAGTATATAAGAATAAAGATTTATAGTTCACACAAAAAAGTTATGTACATATTTAAAAAATAGAATCAAAGAAAGAGGAAAAAGGAAGGAAGGAAGAGGAAGGAAGGAAGGAAGGAAAGAAAAGGAAGGAAGGAAGAAAGGAGGGAAGGAAGGAAAGAAAAGGAAGGAAGGAAGGAAGGAAAGAAAAGGAAAGAAGGAAAGAAAGGATGGAGGGAGGGATAGTCACCTCTGGTTTAGGTGCATGTGTTTGACGTTCTGACGAGGTCCTTCTCAAGGGTCCCTGCAGACCCCACCTAAAGGCGACCATAATAAATAAGTGTTCTCCGTACTGGCTAGTGTTTTGGATTTTTCTGCAGCACTGATCCCATCTGAGCCCATGGGAGCACTCTGGCTCTTGGCCGCAGCGGGCCTGGGCTCAGCACCGTGGGCCTGTGTGGGGCCGAGCCCTGCCTCCCGGCTCTCAGCCTCCTCTCTTCTGTTTACATGATATGTGCGCATACTTCCCCTGAATGGCCAAGTATGAATCTTATTTTTTTTCTTTCTTTTAATAGTGGTTTTTAAGGAGAGCTTTTCCTGTCTGTATCTGTTCACTTTTGTAAAAATCTCCTGGGGGAACATAAAGAAGAAAACGATGCTCCAACATTCTTTTTCAATTTAAAGTCCTCTTTCCTCCAAAGGGGACTTCCGGGCCCTTCTGGCAGGCAGCCAGTGGGAGCCAGCAGCCTGGGGCTCAGTTTCCCAGAGGATGGCATCCTAGCCAGAGTCAGCCCCGCAGCCCTGCTTTCTATCTCCCGCTAGCTTCCGAGGGTGCAGGGAACACGAGCAAGGTTGTGTCTTAAACCCAGTGCGACGGCCTGGGGAAGTGGAAGCAGCAGCTTATTTTGGAGTTCCGATGGCAAACCAGTGCTTCCTCCCTGCGAAGTCAGGATGCAGGGTGTCAGGAAGCCTGGTCCAAGCCATGAGCTCAGCTCTGGACTTACAGGGAGTTTAATTTTGCTGAGCCTCGCTTTTCTTATCTGTAAATCTGAGCAGTCATCATGTAGAGATGGGGTGGAATGAAATGAAATAGTTCACCTAGAACACCTTGCCCAGTGCCTGGCCCAAAGCTGCAGGTGGTGAGGGTCAACTCTTTTCTTCCCTTTCGGCATATGCTATAAGCCTGAAGTACTCAGGGTGCCCAGGTCATTCAAGTGGCCCAGGCAGGTGCTCACCTCAGCGCGCCACCAGGCTCCTGTGGGGCAGGTGAGCTGGGCGCCCTTCAGGATCCCTTCCAGCCTGGCTCTGCTGTGAGTGGGGGCCCCCGGGGATTCCCTAGCATCCGAATGGGGAAGCCTTCCCTTCCCTCTCAGCTTTGATGTGATTTCTGCCTGACCATCCCACCCCACCACCTGGGGTCTGATTCACATTTCCCAGGTTGTGGGGATAGCTGGGATTGAAGCCTGAATAATTTTCTCTTACAAATGCTCTGCTGTCTTTGGACTCATGGTAGGTGATCGATTTACAGTGCTGCGAGTCTGCAGCCTTCTTGGGATTGGATTAGATGGCATATCTTGGAGATACAGTAGACTAAGTTAGAACTCAAACCCACAGTGGCTTCGTGGGCTGAGGGAGTAGTATGTGCATAGACAGCATGGGAGGGGGTTCTGAGAAGAGTCCAAACCCATTCATTCATTCATTCATTCATTCATTCATTCATTTTGTGGTACTTTAGCCCCATTTGATTTTAAAACAAGTTCTCACAAAGTTGCTGAGGGGCTCACTAAGTTGCTGAGGCTGGCCATGAACTTGTGATCCTCCTGCCTCAGCCTCCTAAATACTGGGATTACAAGTGGAGGGTTCACTTAGTGCTGAGTGCATGTACGTCTCTATCGCTCTGAACTTCGTCATGGTGTATGATGACAGTGCACAAATTCAACCACAACAACAACAACAACAGCTCACTTCAAAGACAGGTGTGGATCTATTTACTTCCTTTCTCTTTTTCCCATTTCCTGTCATGCTATGATCCATTCTCATAAGCCGGGAGAGAGATTTCTTGGTTTATAGCCATCCTATAGAAGTTACAGTACTTTAGGTCCGACAAAGCAGCTGTTTTGTCTCTGTCTTTAAACAGTAAGTGCTTATCCATTTTGGTCCTGACTACCAACCGAGAGATGTCCAAGATCCTGACGGAACTGATGTGTTAAAAAGCATTACTGTGTCTTCAAGTTCCTGTCAAGTCCTCAAAGAAAACTTCTCTTTGACAGAACCAAAAAAAAAAAAAAAAAAAAAAAAAAAAAAAAAGTCCAGTTGGGTTTTCAAGAACTAATTAAGGCACTGTATAGCTTTATGAGAAATACCCTTTTTTTCCCCGTTTCCTTCTCGGTTCCTTGGAAATGAGACTGGGGTTGGAAAACAAATCACAGAGCCGTTTCAACTGTTTTTTTCTGTTTGGGTGTGTTGACATATTAAAGACCCATTGCTTCAATTGCCATCACAGGAGCAAGATGGAGGCTTAGGGACAGGGTGAAGTGACAAATACGAAAGGCACAGAGCCACCTCCGGGTGAGAATTAAACCCACTGCTGAAACCGTGCCCAGAAGAACCAACACAAACTGACTATTAACTGGTGAGCACTGTTCTCTGGGGGATACGGACAGCAAAAAATAAAAAAAAAAAATCAACATGAATAATGTAAGCCTTCCTGACGCCATTCCGGCACTCCACGCTTTGGGAAAATAAAAATAAATGTTTATGCTGGCGGATTGTAAAATCTCCCACCACTTCCTTTATTCCATCTTGTGCTTTTAAATAGAACACATTAAGCTCGCCAGGGGAAGCTGGCTCTGACATAGCACTGTGTCCCTCTTCATGAAATGAAAGCAATCTGTCTGACTAGGACATTGAGGACCAGTAATTTACTACCTCAGTTGTAATTTTAAATGCTCCCTCACTGTGGGGATGGAAGCTTTCTTCCTATAATTATAGTGGAATCAAAAGACTAGCACACTAATGTATTGAGCTACTATGTCAGCTATTTTTAATAGTGGCTTCTCGGCCAATATGTTTTTAATATGTCATCCGTGCAAGGTTGTTGGGATCAATTCTGTCTGCTTTTCTTCTTTTCTTTTTAACAACAACAAAAAAATATTACTTAAAAATTAAATATTTGTGAAAAAGAAAAATACCCACAAATTTCAAATAAAGTCAAACCCAGTTGCCTATTTAGTCTGTTGTAGAGTGAATCTTGGAGATAGAGACCCGGGATGGAGTCAGCCTGAAGTGGGAGGGGTCACCTGGGGAAGGTCAGGTACATGCTAGTAACACTCATTCCAGGTCTGTGATGGGAGCAACCCTTTTTCTTTGGGAACCACTCTTGACTCCTGTCGTGGAGTCAAAAAGAAGATACTGCCTGGCGTTGGTACGTGGCGTAGCTTGCTCTGGCTCATTGTCTAACTTGTCTGTATCCATTAATCATGTTACAATCACATTTCTTTGATTAGCTCATGGAACATGATACTGTTCTAGCATCCCCCAAACTGTATACACGCTATCCAAATACTCCATAATGGAGAAGGTTGAAAGCAACTAATGCTAGAGAATACAAGAGAGAGATCTGTAGCTCCGCTCCTAGGATGGCTTGAGTAATGGAGATTTGGAGACCCTTTCCCCACCACCATCCAATCTGTTCCTGCCAGAGGACCAAAGCACATCTTCCTTCTTCTGACCCAGAACTTTCAATTATTTTTCCTTTTCACTTACAAAATAGGAAACCACACCCATAAGTGAAAAGCTGCTGAGAAGATGCTAACTGACCATAGGAGCTTAACCTCCATGCAGAAGCAAGACACCTTTTGCACCTTCCGCATTATTGAGCAGGATATCTGGAAGAAGCCAACGAGGTCCATGCCAGCACTTCTGCTCTTCTGCAGATGAGAACTCTGTATCTCAGGAAGCTGCAGTGGCTTGCCCCACTGTCTAGCCAGTCCGATCACTGGGCACCCACCCACATTCTTTCCTCCGCAGCGAAGCTTTCCTGCTTGGATCGCTCTCTAGGAATTGTAGTGGTCTCCAGCTGCAACCAAGTCTTCTCTTTCCTTCATAAAATGCTGAATGCAGACATTACAGGCGCCGTTTTTGCCTAGAGGTAGAGTTCTGACTGGGTTTAATTTGGGGTGCTTCTCTAGAAAAACAAACATGGGAGAAGGCCTCTTCTGGTCCCACACCCAGAAAGCATGCTATTAACTGCTCAAAGCTGTAGAAGAGAGTGACCCTCTCTGGATTGGAAAAATGCAGTTTTTAGATAACGTTTAGCAGCTGTGTCTTGACTTACATCATATTTATTCTCTTTACTATTTTTTAAAAATCCTGATCTTAGAAATGTCTTTAAAAAGTGAGGGAAAAAAAGAAAAAGAAAACCATTAGTTACTCTGCTTTTCACTTAAAGTAGGAAATGGTAATTGCCACATTCTTAAATATCACATTTTTACATTCTTATGCGAGTTAAATTTTAAGAAGTTCTAAATAATGAGCACCTATAGAATAGTTTGGTGGCAGAATAATTGGTCCCTAAATCCTGAAATGATTTACTTAATTGTTTGGTGGTAGTTTTCTCCCTTCCTTCCTTCCTTCCTTCCTTCCTTCCTTCCTTCCTTCCTTCCTTCCTTCCTCCCTCCCTCCCTCCCTCCTTCCCTCCCTCCCTTCCTTCCTTCCTTCCTTCCTTCATCCTTCTTTCCTTTTTTGTGCTGCTGGGGATTGAATCCAATCCAAGCATTTTACCTCTGAGCTACATCCCACTCTTATTTCATTTTTTTATTTGGAAATGGTCTCAATAAGTTGCTGAGAGCCTCACTAAGTTGCTGAGGCTGGCTTAGAATATACAATCCTCCTGTCTCAACCTCCCAAGTACTGGGATTACAGACGTGCCACCACACCTGACTGGTAATTTTCTTAATCGATAATCTAATCATTCCTACATTTGTCATATTAGCCTGCTACCTATAAGGCACTGTCAGGTGCTTCTGAGGAGAGAAAAATAAATGAAATACTACTGTAATTCTGAAGGCACCCATAGTCTAGAGGAGGTCGTTAAAATTTCTAGGCATAATAATATAAAGAGATAAACTGGGCGTGGTGGCACACACCTATAATGCCAGTCCTTGAGTGGCTGAGACAGGTAGATCACAGGTTTGAGGTCAGCCTCAGCAACTTAGTGAGACTCCCAGCAACCTAGTAAGACCCTGTATCAAAATAAAAAATAAAATAGGGCTGGGGGTATAGCTCAAAGATAGAAAGCCTCTGGGTTCAATTCCCAGTTTAAAATACTACTACTACT
Source organism: Graphiurus murinus (assembly GCA_004027655.1). Taxonomy (NCBI): domain Eukaryota; kingdom Metazoa; phylum Chordata; class Mammalia; order Rodentia; family Gliridae; genus Graphiurus; species Graphiurus murinus. The sequence goes on along the minus strand of PVLC010003347.1, from coordinate 15,533 downwards.
ACTACTACTACTACTACTACTAATGATAATGACGGTAATAATAATAATAATAACTATATGTAGAAAGAGATATAAGAGACAAAGTGTGTAGAAAGTTCCAAAAAGGATGACAAGTACTAGAAATGTTTCAGAATGGCTCACCGAGGAGATGTGTAAGCCTAGACCGAGGAGTACATTTTGAACTTGATGGAATAAATCCAACTAAATGAAAACTACAATCCAGTTTTGGAGGCAAGAATGAATAGGATTCCCCTGGGGGAATGGTGAGCAGTTTAGTTTGGATGAAGCAAAGTACATTACAAATGGACCCGAGGCAGGAACTTGAACATGAGCCTGGATATCTTGGACTTTGCCAAGGTGACAATAGAGAACTGCAGATTTGTAGACCTGGAATGTCCTTTCAAGGTCATTCAGTCGAACCTTCTCCCTGATGCAGGAATCATGTCTCAGCCTTTCCCGGACACAGTCCAGGGCAAAAGACACCTCGTGTCACTTAAACCCATTTCTCTTTGGTGGTAGCAAAATAATATGTGTGTGTGTGGGTGGGTGGGGGGCTAGGGATTGAATCCAGGGGACATTCTACCTCTGAGCTACACCACTAGCCCTATTTTATTTTTTATTTGGAAACAGGCTTTTGCTAAGTTGTTGAGGCTAGCTTCCAGCCTGCAATCTTCCTGTTTCAGCCTCCTAAGGGGTTACAGGTGTGCACCACCACACCCAGCTGTTTTAAATTTGAAGGGTATGATGTGCCTATGTACTTTACCAAAAGATGTGCTGGTTACTCATTTTTCAACTACTATACACACATCTTTCTAAATCCTGGGACAACAAATTATAAGCCAAAATATTGTTGAAGCAACCGTGTATTGCTGAACAGTATAGGACCTGCAGGGTTAACAAATGGCATATAACAAGATAATTGAAAATGCCAACATAAAATGAACAGGAATTTAGATTGAACAGAATGAAAAGTAGCAATTTAAAACCGTAGCTAACTCAAAATAACATTAAAGATATATTCTTAACAAATGTTCCTCTCTGAACCGCAGGAATTCCACTTATCTGTGCGTGCATATGTTTATAGGAGCTTTTTAACAGCCCAGATTTATTGTAAACACATAATGCTAGTCTTTATTAACTTAAGAACACCAATTTTTAGTAAGCTTTATGACTCACATAGTGGCTTATGTGTAGATGATCATTAGATGTAAGTGTAGATAAAAATCTATGGAATCGGTTGCTTGTGAGAACTAGGAAAAGAACTCATAAAGCCATCCACACATTTCTTAGCCCACCACCCTACTGGGGAGGGATCCCAAAGGAGTAGTTTTTCAGCTTTAAAAGGATGGGAACTCGCTATTTCACAAAGAATTTCGTTCCACAGTGCCTTCCACAGAGTTTTCTTATATTAGTAAAATCTGCCTCCTTGTAAAATCTACCTGCCACCCTCCTGAAATCTCCCAGAGTTGGCAGAACTCTCTTTCTTCATGTCTTTGACTTTCACAAGACAACTCAGTGTTTTTATTCTGTCTTCAATTTCATTTTGGGCGGAGGAGGTTGAAACTAAGAGGTTTGTATGAGTTCTTCTTAAACTTTATGTTGCTTAATCATTTCCAATATGGCGGCCTGGTGAAATATCTTTGCAATCAAATCCTACAATTCAGCATATTACCCAAGCTTCTCAAGAATTTATAATCTTCATACATGTAAAATATGAACACAACACCACCAAGGACAGCATCCTATACCTCGCCGTCACTCTTCCTGTGAACAGTCATCTCTAGATATGGTCACTTGAACAAAGCAGTAACTAAGTTTTGGTTGTGGTCATTTAAATGACTATGGATCAAGTCTACCTATACTATAATTCAATGCACACTATATCATCTTCTTCCAAAGGAAGAAAAAAAAAATCTACGAGTTCAATAAGCACATTGGACATCTTCCATATGCCAGATAATGATTAAGCCATAGTATCTACACTTGATGTACAAAAAGTATTGGTTCTTCTTTAGAGAAAGTGGATCAGAAACATCACTTAGAAATGATGTGGCAAGCATAAAGGTAGGGCAGAGAATAATAAGTGCTAATAGCAGTGATCCCACCATCCTCCCTGGAGACCTTTCCAAAAGGATTGGAAAAAGAATAACCACACACAGCTATAGGGGCAGTCAACTGAGAAATTGCAGGAGCAAAGGCTGAGGGGTCAAGGAGCATGGCTTGTCTACCAGGTGCAAGGAGTCCCATATTGATGGAGGTGAGCTGGATATGAATAAGAGGACACAGACCAGGGAGACAATCACCAGTGTTTGTCTCACTAGTGATTTTGGACTATACTGAGAAGTCATCAGTCGGAAGACAGAAGAGTAAAGGTGGTAAGAAATGATGGTGTCTGTGGCGATGAGAGCCTCTTGATCTAACAATCTAGAAACATTTGCAAAGAAATTTGTCTAGCACAATGTCTCCTTAGTAGATCTGTGCAATTGTTCCATGCCTGATTTAAATGTGTGTGTGTGTGTGTGTGTGTGTGTGTGTGTGTGTGTGTGTGTGTATTTATTTTTCTTTGGCATTGGGGATTGAACCCAGGGGCATTCTACCTCCAAGCTATACCCTTGATCCTTTTTATTTATTTTTTTTATTTTGAAACAAGGCTTTGCTAAGTTTTTGAGGATTTCACTAAGTTGCTGAGGCTGACCTCAAAACTGCAATCCTCCTGTCACAGCCTCCCAAATACTGGGATGATAGGCATGTGACACCATGCTCATCTCTGATTTAAGTATTTGTTAATGGTCTGTTGGATGATCTTTCCTAGAATTTACTCTGAGATCAGTATTGTACCTACTAAGTTTTAGTTTTTATAATACAGTCATTCCCTCTTGGAAGTCAGGAAATATTTGCTTCATTAAGATACTGAAGGAAGTTGCCCATTCTTGGGGTGGATGAAAAGTACTGTGCACAGAAAAAAACAGTTCTGTCTGAAAGTTTGAAGTCAGCATTCATATTATTTTAAGAATTTAGAAGATCATTATGGCTGCAATAGAGAAAGAAATGAGTTGAGGGGAAAAATTGGAAATTAAACAGATCATGGGGGCAATGCAAATCATTCCATACTTTCTTAATCTTATGTTCAGGGTAATAGAACATCACTAAGGGGAGAAGGGCAGATGACAGGCATGCTCAGCTTTGCACAGATATCTGATTAAGCCCAGGGACAGGACTAGTAGTGTAAGAAAGGATGAAGGGCTTTAAGGTGGAGAGTCATAGCTGTGGTTTTAGAAAGATCAGAGGTCAGCCACAGGAGAGACGAAGAATGGGTAGACCAGAAAGCCACTGAATGGTCAAGATCATGTCTATGGTGATGGACAGGAACTTAATCAGTAGTTATGCCACACTGAGATTCAAAGCAGGCTCCAGATTCAATGTTTTGGGATTTTTTTGTACACTTGTTCTACCATTCCATGACCTAATGGCATAGGGGAAATCACTTTCTCTCTGAGCCTCAATATTCTCATCAGCAAAAGAGAACATTATGTCATCTAGTTCACAAATCTGTTGTGAGGGCCAAATGAGTTAAGTTCATCATAGCAATATCAGGAGGAGAATGAGTTTTTGATAAATGTTAGAAGACACTGGGTTTGGCGTTCAAGAGAATGATGCAAAGGTTCTTGAAGCAGGTGACAGAAGGCAGCACAGTGTGTCGGGGTGGGTGGAGGAGTAGTTCTTTGGAAGTTGGGGAGTTGAGGGTGTGTTGATTTTGTTATGGGGAATGGAGGAGGAGAATTAGGTGAAAATGCAAAACAGCTGGAATCTTGAAGAACAAGAGAGAATTAGCCAAGCCTGAGGAGTGTGTCCCAGGAAAGGGAAGGGGCTATTTCTAGCAGGCAGAGGTGAAAAAGAGTGAGATACATTTGGTAGGCTATAAAAACCACATGCGCCAGTCGTCATGGCACACGTTTGTAATCCCAGTACTTGGGAGGCTCAGACAGGAGGATCGCTGGTTTGTGGCCAGCCTCAGCAACTTAATGAGACCTTGTTTCAAAATTTAAAAAAATATGGCTGGGGGTATAGCTTAGAGGTAGAATGTGCCTGGGTTCAATCCCCAGTACCAAAAAAAATCCAAAACCAAAATTAAAAAAAAATGAATATGACTGAATCATAGGATGAATTATGGGGCATTTAGAGGATGGAGGGGTAGAATGAAAGATGGGAGTGGGCAGGGCACTCCATGGGGAGCTTTATTGGACAGTTCAAGATCATTCTGTTTGTGCCAACATGAAAGGAGAATCATTGATGCGTTTTGAGTCAGGAATAATTAGATCTGCATTTTAGGAAATCACTTTGTCACTGGAGTTATGGTTATCTAGGTGAGAAATGATGTGGATTTAAATTAAGGTAAAGGTGCTGGAGACGGGGAGGTGGTGCAAAACATGCAGGAAATATACATTCATAGGACTTTTTGACTTGAAATCTGGGATAAGAGGAGAGAACTGGGGATTGGGCAATTTGGGTGAATTCTGGTGCATTCACCAGGGTGGAAAATGTAAAACAAAGCAAAACAAACAAAATCATGCATCTTCGCATTGGGGAACATAATGCATTTAACATTAGAGTTTTGAAGTATGTGTGTGTTGTTCAGGGCAGCTGTAAATAGGTAGTTGGAAATTTTCTAGGGTAAGAGAAACCTAAGGGACAGAAGAATCCTTCCTCAATATCGACCATTCTGGTGATATTGTGCTTACAATTTTTGTGTTAAAAATCTCCACTTCAGTTTCTGACACTGTCTTTGTGCATGGCTCAGAGCACACATCTGTTCTATAAATTAATAGCTACCTTCTCTGCTGACATGTGGCTCTTACTTCTTGAGCTCCGAGTCTCTCTGTGTAGATTCCAGGGAGGTACAGGGTTTAAAACCCTGGTTCCTTCCCTTGGGAAGTGAAGGTCTAAGGAGGGGGAAATATAGCTGTTCACTAACTAAAAACTGCCACGAGGGGCTGGCAGTCTATAATAGAAATGTACACGAAACACAGTGAAGCACAGGGTGGGGGGTAAGGGGTCAATTCTGTGTTGGTGATCAGTGAGTCTTCATAGAACATGAATGATACATGGGCCTCTTCTGAGGGGGGAAGGGACCAGGACACACATAAGACACAAATGCAGACCTGGATGACAGGTGCAAAGAGAGGACAGGTGCGTGGCACAGACTGGGGCTGAGGAAGAGTGAGAAAACATAGTGGGCTGTGTGCACTTGATAAAACACACTGATAGAAATAATTTATATGTACCAAGGTCCTAGAAGAAGGTCTAGTCCTTGGTTGACACTTCATATGTATTTATGAGATGAGATTATCTGACTGCCATAGAAAGGGGACTGGTATGGAGACGTGCCATTCACACCCAGGATACAGGTGTAAGATAAAGGTGTGGAATTAGGTGAGCACTCCTGGGAGGAGGAGGAGAAGCTGCTGAGTGGAGGGTAAAAGCCTTCAAGGGAGGTGAGATATGCGTGTTGGGAAAGTTGGGTTAGACATCTATCCATGTCTAAGAGTAATGGCCAAGAAAATGGAAAGGAGAGAGCTTCAGAAATACAAGAAAGATGAATGGGGTCATATGTCCTAACAGGTTTGACACAGTGAGGAAAGGAAAGAGTCCACTGGCCTCGGTGACAAAAAGGACATTGGTCATCCCAGAGTGAGCAATTTCTGCACATTTATTATACAGTTATACTATACTATATATATAATGATCTGAGACCGTCCGCTGTGCTGTAACCAATGCATACTATCAGGAAACTGATGTGGTTACTGTGACATCCCAGTTAGGGACAGTCCATATTAGATGCTCAGTAACTATCTGTGGAATAAATGAATATCATTATTATTTTTTTTTCAGGCACTGGAGATTGAACCCTGAGGCATTCTACCTCTGAGCTACACCCTCCTCAGCCCTAATCTATTTTTTATTTTGAAATAGGGTCTCACTATGTTGCTGAGGACCTCATGAAGTTGCTGAGGCTCTCCTCAAACTTGCAATCCTCCTGTCTCAACTTGCAGAGTCCTGGGATTACAGGTGTATGCTACCATGCCCGGCTGAATACATGTATTAAAAAAAAATAGGAAGAGGAAAGTAATCCTCCCAGGAAGGAGGGTGTGGCTAAGCACACAAGATCAGTTGTGTGTGTGTGTGTGTGTGTGTGTGTGCACATTCTCTTTCTTCTAAACTAAAGCTACAGACATGATTCCTTTAGTTTTCTATGATTTCTTTTTTCTACTTTTATTGATGCACTATGGTCTCACATCATAACGACCTTTCTAGTGATAGTGGTAATGATATACATGCACACTAGAGGGACATGGCAGTTCTAAATACCTCACATGGAGAAAAGGGAAATGTTTTCTATGGGCTGCACTTAATAGTTTGTCTGGGCAATTTTCTTCCTTGTGATTTAATGGTTTATTTTGTTACATATGTATGTAAGGTATGGAAATGGAAAGCAGGTGGCCCTTCTGTGTTCTAATCTCCAGATGTTTTTGTCCCTGAACAACAAACTTCCTATCTCAAGGCCTCTATTACCTTATCTGTGAAGAGGGAGAATAATCTTTTACTGCCTCACCAAAGGGAATCAGGCCGTGTAATCTCCCCAAGCTACACTCGGTACATTAGGAAATATGGGATATATTCCTTAGGATTTCCCCAGGGCCTAAAAAAAATTTTTTTTTTTTGTAAAAAGAAAGAGACACACATTAAAAAAATAATGCAATGCCCTGTTTTTTTCTCTTGGTATGTTCTTACCTATTTTTGAGAGTTTAATCGTGTGAGCCAGACCTTGTTATGGGAATTTCATGAATGTTTTATGCTTGATGGATATTTTGCATAAATCTGGAATTGAAGTTTGAAGAGATAGGGGAGGCCAATGGAAAGAAAATGTGTAAATCAATTACCCTTTTATGTCTCTTCTTTATCTCCAGATACAAAGGCTACTGGGACTGAGTTGCAGAAACACTTCTACAGGCGGCCAAGGAGATAATTGTATGAATTTTCCAGACACAAGAGAATGATGTCTATTCACTCCCAAACATACACATTTCTGTGTCTCCCCCAAATCTAGGTGAAAATCATGACGGTGAGGAAATTCTCAACTGCTTTGAAAAACCACTGGAAACTCTTTGCATTTCCAACAAAAGAAATGCATCTTGAAGGTGAGAAATTGTCACTACACAAAGAGAAATCTACACAAGTACAACCCCTTTTGGAGAGGGGAAGTAGGGGAGAGGAGAGCTCTTTGAGACACAATCAGAAAGCTTCCTAAGGGTCAGGAAAGGACAATGAGGGCAGTTTTAGTTTTTTTTTTATTGGTTTATTGTTATTTTATATCTTTTGTTGGTGCATTGTAATTATACATCTTAGTGCATACACACAAATATACACAGAGGCCTTGGTTTTAATGAAAATGGGGTGGGGTGGACAAGACAGGAGCGTGGAGGGGAGCCTCCTTAGGGAGGGGTAGAGGCCAATTTGTGGAGGTTGAGGTTGAGGCCTAGGGTCCCCCCTCTGCTGGTCTCAGATCCTTTCAGGGGAGGAGCCCCAGGCCCTGTCCCAGCTGAGATTCTCTGGGGAGAACTCTCCACCTCAGGAGAATTCTGGGCAGTTGGATTTCAGAGTCCTGCATTGTGAATGTGCTCATAAAACTTCTGGTTCTTATGGGGTGAAATCAAGGCTCCTGGAAGGAGGCCTAAGCTGTCTGATTGACAGCCCAGGAAGTCAAAGGCCCCGGAATGCATTTGGCGAGTGGTTATTGCGGCTGCTTCCATGGAAACACACACAGGACTGGGGGAGGCAAGGTAAGGTTTTAAAGACAGCCTTCTTTTTATAACTTCCTCTTACCTTATCCTCTTCCATCTGACCGCCGTTCCTATAGCAACCAGATCAGAAAGGCCATTGGCAACCAGAACTCTGATTTGCACAGTGGATTTACCCAGCGCAAGGCAATGCCTAGCACATCCAGGGGAGGCAAAAGCAGCCTTCAGTATTGCACACTCCCACATTGTCCAGAGAGCAGCCAGATGGAAATTGCCAGAAGGTTTCAGGATGCTATGACCCAATGGGGTATAAATATAACTTCAGAGGTTGGACCTGAACTGGGGATCCATGAGTGTTGGAACTACACAAAAGCTACCAGGTCCAGACAACCGATATCATCCACAGTAATTTCCTTCCTTAGCAAACAGATAAAAATGCTGGGTCGAAAAAATAGCGGTCATGGGGAAAATCATAGTAATTCTCCCAAGAAAGCTCCCCTAAAGGCGAGTCAATAACTTCAAGCATCTTTATTGCCTCAAGAGAACGCCTTAAGCCTGGGACCAGTCGGCTTTAGTCACTGGCTATGTGAACTTAGGACTGAATAACTTTGCAAACTCTGGCCTTATCCACTACCAATGGGGCTGGCACTCTTTCTTTCCCAGATAGGACTGTTTCATGACCACATGATGATGTGTCTGGAAACAATGGAAAGTTGCACATAAATAGTTAAACATGCAAGGCCAAAAAAAAAAAAAAAAAAAGCATTGCCCTGTCCATTTTTTGCCAGATGATAGATTTGATGTGCAAACTTGCAAACTTCTTTGCTACTATTTTCCTTAGACTTAGAGACTAAATCCATAGGTTATTTTATCTGATATTTAAATCTGATTTGGGACTTACATGAGCCACAGACATCTTTGAAAATGCAATGGCAGATGTGACCTTCTCCCAGAACCAACTTCCCATTGATGTGAATATATGCCATTTGCCATGTGATTGGAGGTCTTGCTTATGCTCTGAAGCCTATCTTCGGGGAGACTCTCTCCATTAGAGGGTTTTAAAATGGTCTGTGTGGAGTTTCTATTATGCCCAGGTGAACCACTCTATTATGTGTATATATTGGCTTTCTCTGCTGGTTCAATGAAGAACCACAGTTCATCAAACATCCGGAAATCTCTGCTGAGACTATGAGTAAAAATCTAGGGGAGGTAAAACTAAATATGATATCAATGCTGGCTTAATGATCATACATCAGCTCTGCTGATTCTAACCTTAAAATACTGTGCAATGTCATATAAATTGCATACTACTTAATAGAAACCTTATTTTTTCCATGTTCTCAGTAAAACTCTGAGCTATTTAGACAATGTTTTTGAGGCTTAGCAAGCAACATAAACTGCAGGTTAGGATGGGACTTCAATTCTGTTCCCTGATTTTACATCCAAGTATGGGTGGCTGAGCGTAAGGAGAGTTATGAGAGTTTCTTGGTTGCCTTCTCTGTGCTTTTGCTTTTTTTAATATCTCTGCTTAAAGTGACTTAATGCTTTGGGTTCAACTATAATTTTTGTGAGGTAAGATGTTGGTTTGTTTGAAAGCTTTCAGCTTCTCCTTAGAATGGTGAGCAGCATCCACAGCTATTGACTATCAGATAGGAGAGTGATGGGAGGAAGAGGAAGAGGCCTGGAAACAGGTCCCACAACAAGGAATCTAATACCTAGCTGTACTGTCCAAAGGGCCACACTAGCATGCCAGGTACAGTGTTGGAGGTGGGTGGTTAATAAGCAAGGATCTGGAAGACCTGTGTAGTGATCCACAGTAGTACAGAAAAGACAAAACGTGTGTGTGTGTGTGTGTGTGTGTGTGTGTGTGTGTGTGTGTGTGTTTATATGACAATCTCTTGCTACAGAGATTGTCTATGGTCTATCCATGTTGACTTAGATCTTAGGCAGAAGCGGGGAGTGTAGAGTTCTATTCCTATGGTAGAAGTTAGAACCCAGGAAGCTGGAGATATATTCAAAGTGATTGAGTTCAGGGTAAGGGCCTGGGATACAGACCAAAATCCAAGAAAGCTATCTGCCACATGGACCTCAGGGGAAGTCCTAACACTTGATGGCTTTGCTGGGGCCTTGAAAGCAGATCATCCATGACATATGGACTAACAGATTACTTTCAGTCCCGTCTTCCCCGAATATAGCCAAGCGTGGTTGGCATGACCAAGAGATGAAGAGCTTCTGTTTGGTACCTAGTAAGAGGCTGGGTACATGGGATCTCACAGCCTAAATTTTTATAGAAATCAATTCTTGAGAATAATCACAGCAAAGCATGTTGGGGGAAAACACTGAATCCAGGGGCTCCTTCTGCCTCCTGAACTATGGGCAGAAATGGGGCAGAATGGATGACAGAAAAAGAGGGGAGAGGAGAGAGGGAGAGAGGGAAGTAGATAGGAAGAGAAGGAGAGAGGTAGAGAGGGAGACAGGGGGGAAGGGAGAGAGGGAGAGGGGGAGATGGGCAGAGGAAGAGAAGGAGGAAGAGAGAGGCAGGGAGGGAGGGGGGAGGAAGAGGGAGGAAGGGAGGGAGGGAGGGAGAGAGAGAGAGAAAGAGAGAGAGAAAGAGAGAATATGAATATGTAGCAGTTCTGACATGTAATTGGTTTATAGCCAATAACACCAGACAGCAGGTCAACTTGCTTAGTTACTTGAGGGATACATTTTGAGATTGATTTATGTTGTCAAAGTTGAGAACAATGATCTACAGGGAAGATATTTGAAGGACATGTAGTTCATTTATTTGTTTATAGAGATGATTTAGCTTTTCTCTCAATATAGACAAACCATCAGAGAACTACAGGCTTCATCTGGGTTGTGCTGATCCTACATAGATGTATTTTTGCTGCATTATAGTTTGGATTATTCCTTGAGTTTATATATTGAATAAATGTAAGAAACTGTTTTTAAAAATATGCAATAAGCTAGGTGTGATAGTACACACCTGAAATCCCAGTACTTGGGAGGCTGAGACAGAAGAATCACAGGTTCAAGGTCAGCCTCAAAAATTTTGTGAGCCCTCAGCAACTTAATGAGATCTTATATCCAAATCAAAAATTTAAAAAATAGGGCTAGTGGTGTAGCTTAGAGGTAGATTGAGCCTGGGTTCAATCTTCAGCACCACATTAAACAAAAAGGCAACAAAGTAGGAAGGAGGAGGAAACTCCTTCAGCATAATAAAAGCCATATATTAAAAACTATACAGTTAATAACATTATATTGAATGATAAAAGACTGAAAGCTTTTTTCTCTAGGATTTAGAATTAGATGAGATATCAGCTTCTCCCATTTCTTTTGAATACAATATTAGAAATTTAAGCCATAATAATTAGGCAAGAAAAAAAGAAGTAAAAGGCATCTGATTTGTAAAGCCAGAAGCAAAAATTATTTCTGTTTGCAGATGGCATCATCTCATGCAAGAAATCCTAAAGGTTTTCTATAAAATAAAACTGTCAGAATTCATAAGTGAATTTAATAAGGTTGTAGATATAAAAGCCATACACAAAATTAGTTATGTTTTTGTATTAACAATGATTAATTTGTAAAAAAAAATCAAGAAAAATATCATTTTAATCATATACAAATGAATAAAATATTTACGAATAAAAATAACCAAAATGATAAAACACCTATACACTGAAAATTACAGAACATTGCTAAAATGGAGGTGTAAATAAATAGGAAGACATTCCATGCTCATGAATTGGAAAACAATATTATTAAGCTCATTGCACTACGTCACCCTGGAATCTGTTTCTTCAGTGCAATACCTATTAGAATCCCAGTGATTTTTTTGCCCTGTAGAAAGAGAAAAAAATCACAGGGAGGATGAAGGGGGCTTGAATAACCAAAAAAAAAATCTTGAAAAAAAAAAACAAAAACAAAAACAAAGTAGGAGAGCTTACAATTACTGCTTTCAGAAGTTTACTACAAAGCTACAAAATAAATTAGTGAGGTACTGGCATAAAGACAGACCTAAAAAACAATGGAATATAATAGAGAATACAGAAATAAACCTTTGCATATGTGGTTATATGACTTTTGACAATGACATTGTGAACAGTCAATGGAGAAAGAATAATCATTTCAACAAATGGTTCTGGGAAAACTGCGATGCAAATAAATAAATACAAGTTAGAATCACTGAACAAGTTGGAATCAACTAACATTATACACAAATATTAACCCGAGATGGACCAGACATAAATATATGACCTAAAACTATAAGACTGAGGAAAAAGCATAAAGGAAAAACTTCATGACATGGGATTTGACAATTATGTTGGCTATGACACCAAAAGCTCAGGCAAAGAGAGAAAAATAGATATATAGGACTTCATCAAAATTAAAAGTTAAGTCAATTTCTTTGCTCATCTAGGGTTTCTCCTTTTTCATCTGGAGATCCTCTTATGCCTCTTCTTCTCCCTAGCATCTGCATATCAGGGAGAACATATGCTTTTTAACTCTTTGTGATTGACTCATCTCACTTAACATAATGTGATGGGGGGGGCACCCTAGTGCACATGATGTACTTTCACAAATATATCAAGGTTAATTACTAAACTGAACTTGAGAAGGAGGGAGGGCGAGGGAGTGGGGTGGGAATGGGGGAAGGGTTAAATGATAAATGTGTGCATATATGCCTTTATTAGCTTGTACCTAACAAAGATGTATGATTACAATGCACCAATTATTATAAAAAATTAAAAATTGTTTTGAATTAAATGACACCATCCAGAGAAAGAAAATCCAAAGATGGGAGAAAATAGCTGCAAATACTATACCTGGTAAAGGATTAGTTTCCAGAATATATATAGAACTACAAATTCATATCATATAAACAACCAAATAAGAAAAGGGCAAAATAATTTCATAGACACTTCTCCAAAGAAAACATGCACATGGCCAGTAAACACAGGGAGGGATATTCAAATTACTCATTAACCAACAAATAAAAGTCAAAGCCATAAGATGTCATCGCACAAAAAACTCACATGCCCATTGATGGATGAATGGATAAACGAAATATGGTATGTGCACACAGTGGAATATTATTCAGCCTTTAATAGGAATGTAATTTTGATACCTGCTAAAACATAGGTAAACCTTGAACTCTGGTCAGTGAAATAAGTTAGACATAAAAGAAAAATTACTGCATGAAAATAAATAATTGATTACCAGATGCTCGGGTAGGGGAAGGATGGGGCATTGATGTTTGATGGGCACAGAATTTCAGTTTGGGATGATAAAAAAGTTCTGTGGATGGATGGTGGTGATGTTTGAATATACTTAATTCCACTGATAACTGAGCACTTTAAAATGGTACATTTTATTTTACATGTAATTTGGGACAATATCTCCCCTCCCCCAGGTATCTTATAATATTTGTGTGTGTGTGTGTGGGGGTGGGTATTGGGAATTGAACCCAGGAGTAATTCTCCCTGTGAGTTATACCTCCAGCCCTGTTTTATTATTATTATTATTATTATTATTATTATTATTATTATTATTATTATTATTTTGTTTTGAAGCAGGGCCTCACTAAGTTGCTGAGGCTGGCCATGAATATGTGATCTTTCAGTCTGTGTTCTTTGTTCCTTTGGAGAACAGCAACTCAACAAAAATTGTAAAATACTCACATTTTTCTTTATACTTCAATGACCAGAAAGCCCAAAGCTAAGTTGGTAACTCAACTTATAAATTGCATATATATGAAATGAACTTGCATATGAAATTATATTTTATGCGGTTTATGGATAGGATTTTAATGTGTTTCTTTTTTCTATTTTGAGATTTTGGAAGCATTCTAATGATGGACTTCAATGTTCTTATAAACTATGGTGGGCTAATTACTATACATTGACCTTTGAACCTAGGATATACCTTTCTACTTTTCTCTTGTCTGGGTTTTCTAAAAAGCTTACGCAATTTGCATTATAAATTCAAATGATGTTGCAAGTAAAGCTGAGAGTAATAGTAAATTTTAAAATGGCATGATTTCCAACACTCTTTTCCTTCAACAACACAGTTATTTTGTGAGCTATCTTTCTGGACACTGTTAGCTCTAGGTCTTTCAGGATCTGGACAGCTCCATTACTGAAACTACATGATTCTAATGGTAGAATCAGTTGCAGCATCCTGAAAAACAACTTTATAATCTGGCAGGAATGCCAAGAAAATTTTACAGTCGTTTTGTCCCAACTATACAAATGTTTACAGAAAATAATCCTTCTCTCTCTAGAGAGTGAATAATTTTCAACAGCATTTTGTTTGAAGAGAAACAAAGGTCTCTGTGGGAAACTCAGAAATCTCTTTGTCCTGTCTATCCTAAGAAGCTGTGTTTCTGATCTCTCAATGGTAATTTTTATGTGTTAACATGCAGAAAGTCTACTGATTATTAGAGGATTCCAACAGAATTTTGAAAAAAAAAGTGACTTGCCCCTTCCTCATCCAGAGTGGAACATCTTCTGAAAACAAACCACATGATGTATACTTACAATGCACCAATAAAAGTATACTAAAAACAGCAACAGAAACAGACCTGGAAATGGCTGAGTCTAGCAACATTATTTTTGACTTGTTGGTGACTCTCCATTACCCTTCTGTAGTCTCTTATTTCCAAGAGCCAGGTGTATCCTCTGATGCTGTATTTCTCGGAGAGAGTTTAGCATTTGCAAGTTTAAGAAGATAGTAAATACATGAGTGACTCTAATATGATGTTGTTTAATCAAGTTCGAATTGAGCTTTTTATAAAAACCGTTTCAACTTTCAAAGCATTTACAAATCAACAGTGTTGGAATTTTCCCTGCAGTTTCAAATATGACATGGAAGTAACTTAAATGAAAACCCTCTTTTTATTCGGCTGTGTGCCAGGAGATTTTTTTTTCTTTTCCTTGAATGAAAGAGCCAGCATCTCATTTATTAACAATGCAGATACACATCAAGGCCACTATTGAATCTGTCTCTCCCCATTTATTTTACTTTCCCTATTTCTACAACCTATATTTCTTGTTTAACAAATTGCTCTTGATGTGACGTATTCACAATATGCCCATAAGCACAACTGAAGCACGATTTCCTGCCAGCTTCAGTCAAAATACATTAATCCTCCTGATATTTCCCAGGACAATACTATCTCTCATGTGCAGATTTTATGTCTCTCATTTGGCTGCAAAAGGAGAAAAATCCTTGAAAATTGGTTTGAAAAGTGACACGCACAGAAAAGTCAGAGTTGAAATTCCTCGTGCACTATTTTTCCTAAAATGCTCCGATTTTCCTGATGTGCCATCATGTTAAGCCCTCATGCATGAGTGAAATTAAGAATGAAGAGGAGTCACTCGACAGATGGGAGTCCCTGCGTCGATACCACCATGGTGGCTGCCTTCCTTCCATCCTTCAACTGTGGCATGAGGGCTGTATCACCACCATGCCTCCTCTTTCCCACCCTTCTAAGTTATGTCTCCATGAAAACCGAGTACTATGCTTAAGGGTTAGAACCTACCATATGACCCAGCAATACCACTACTGGGTATATACCCAACAGAATGGAAACCAAATTATCAGACCGATACATGTGTATCTATGTTTATAGCAGCTCAATTCACAATAGCCAAACTATGGAAGCAGCCAAGATGTCCAACCACAGATGAATGGATTACAAAACTATGGGATATGTACACAATGGAATTTTAC
>PVLC010003346.1:53161-98723 GCA_004027655.1 Graphiurus murinus | reverse complement strand
TTCTGTTAACTGTCATTTTATATAATAACCAAAAGAATAAATTAATAAAATCTGCTACAATAAGTGAATGCTTTATGGTTGGCTAGAATTGAATATTCCAGGGCTCAGGTTTAGGTGACCTAAGATCTAGGCTCAACTTTTGAGTTAGTGCTCTGGGTAGTTCATGTGTTTTCTCAGAAATTCTTTTCTTTCTTTCTTTTTTTTTTTTTTTTTTGTACTGGGGATTGAACCAAGGTGGGTGGGTTTCTACCTCTGAACTACACCCCCAGCCCTATTTTATTTTATTTTGAAACAGGGTATCACTAAGTTACTATGCTTTGGCCTCAAACCTGTGATTCTCCTTAGTACTAGGATAACATAGGTGTGCACCACCTTACCTGGCTCTCAAAAATAGTTGGAATATCTTACAAAGGTTATCTTTGTGCTTGGAAATCTTACTCGTATGTCTGCTTACTGGAGTGGTGGTTTGTAATGATCTTGACTTATGGGACATTAGTTTTTTTTTTGTTGTGTAAAGGTACAACAAGCTCGTCTCTGTATGCTTGAGTGAGAACCAACCTCCATGCTAAATAAGATGCAGTTGCTACCTTCCCTTAGGAACTGTCAGTCTATTAGGGGAGATGCTTAGGTTCAAAATATTATTAAAAATGATTTCTTAATCTAATGACATTAGAATTTTAGATTTATGAGTCAAATGGTTAAAGTTCTTTGTTTTCCAGCAAAGATTTTGCCTAGCATCTAGGATGCAAGATTTTACTGAAAAACCAAAAAATAGTGGCTATAGTATAAATCAGATTATGGAACATCCTAACTTAAAACTCATGGCTTTCCAATCAGTTGCATTTAAAATTGAATAACTTCTAAAGCCCTAAGTAAGCTTACAGCAAATATAAATATATTTATATGTATGTGTGTGAATGTTGTATATTATATATATTATATATTAAGCTTTGATGTGTATATTATATGTATTTTATATTATGTAACATATGTATATATGTATATATTATGCATTATATTTGACATATACAGTTGTATATTATATATACAATAAAATATTATTGTATATTACATATTATATATATATTCAACTTCAACCTCTGTACAGTGGAACTTGGGCCATATAGAACAGTATCTGAGACATCTTAAAAATGTTTCTATTTTTAGTTTTTGTTTTTTTTTTGCGGTACTGGGGATTGAACTCAGGGGCATTCTACCTCCGAGCTATACCCCCAGCCCTATTTTTTATTCTTTATTTTGAAACCGGGTCTCACTAAGTTGCGGAGTGCCTCACTGGGTAGCTGAGGCTGGCTGCGAACCCGGATCCTCCGGTCTCAGCTTCCCGAATGCTGGGATTACAAGCGTGCGCCACCACACCTGGCTAGTTTTTGAATTTTCAAAGATACTCATTTATGTTTTTATGTTTTAAATTTATAAATATCTTGTAGAATCCCCATTTCTCCCATTTCAAAAAATGTATTAAACTAATAGGAATAAAGAAAATACATATAAAATATTTGCAAGATGGGAGAAAAAAATCTGTATCTTTATGTTAACCAACTACTTTAGTAGTGTTTTTTTCTTTCTATGTTTTCCTGTGCATTTAAAAAAAGTTTTCATCATTTGTACATTTTTATACCCAGCTGTTTTTGGTTTGATACTATGAAAAGTGATTTTTTATTATAAAATTATTTTAAATGACTGTGTAATATGCCAGTGGATTTATTGCATTTACTTCTTGAGATATGTCTTATTTTGTGCACAAAAGTGTGCCTAAAATTCTATTTTTTACACAGTGCTCAGATAAGCATCTTTGTGCATGTATAATAAGCACCCCCCTCACTTTGCCCATATACATATATATTTTTTCCCCATAGTATAGATTTCCAGAAGAGGAAATATGGTACAAAAGGGCATGTTGGATATTTTTATGGAGCTTTATATGTATTGCCAGATTATCTGTCAATCTTACACACTAATTACCAGCAGTGGATATCACCATGGTTTCATATTTTTTCCAACTTGATAGTAAAAAACAATTTAGCTTTTCCTTTATAGTGAAAATTTAGGTGACTCAGGAAGTTAAATATTTTCCTATATGTTTGCTTAGTCCTTGCATTTCCTATTTCATCAATTTTATTCCTGTCCTCTAAATCTGTTGGTAAAGGTTGTAGAGGGCCATAATGGTGCAGAGCATGAGCTCTGGAGACCAGTGGCTGGGTCTGTACCTTTGTTCTACCTCCTCTGGGAGTGAGGAATGTTGGCAGGTTCTGTCACCTTGCTGAGATTTCAGCAACTGTCTTTTTAGGAAATTTTTTTGGAAAAATTTTTTTTTAATTAAAAAAAAAATTTAACTGTGATTTCTTTTTTTAAATTTAGAAAAAATTCCCTACCTTTCCAGGAATTGATTACTCATTTCTGTATTTCTTCTAATTTAAGAAATTCTTTTTACCTTTTTAGGCTACCTAGATTTTATTTTATATTTTAAACTCTTAAAATTGATGACTTTCCCAACTGGGCTCACTATGAAGATAGAAAATATTCCTTAGGGATAGAATTTCTCACTTGGAATTTGAAAGTTGACACTGTATTTGTAGTACACCTAAATGTTCAGAAGTTTATTGGGTAATGATGTCTAAATAATTTGCTAATGTTTTTACCTAAATTGCTTTTATTTTAGAAAAAAAAACAATTCAGAACTTATTAGGTATATTAGCTAGTACTTGACATGATTTGTTAGGTCTATGATATTTTAAGAATTTTTATTCAGAAGTAGATGGTAGGGTATCTATTTATTATTACTATATATATATTTTTTGTGATACTGGGTGAACCCAGGGGCATTCTACCTCTGAGCTACACCCCCAGCCAAATTTTTTACTCTTTATTTTGAAACAGGGTCTCCCTAAGTTGCAGAAGGCCTCACTAAGTATCTGAGGCTGGCCATGAAACTGTGATCCTCCTTTCTCAACCTCCCAAGTACTGGGATTCCAGGCTTGCGCCACCATGCTCAGCTGATGTTAGGATATTTAGATTTGATTTTTTTTTCCTGAAAATGAGTTTTATATAGGAATCTGTACTTCAGGATCACATGGTAGTATGTCCAGGGAGCAATTAGGAGGGCACTCTGTTAAATCTTTTGCCTCGAAACAAGACCATTGAGTGTGCCATGTATGAGTCTCCAGAATTATAAATAACCAAACTAGTCATGTAGTCATCACTTTTTTTTCATTTTGAGGTATCTATAAAACCTTTAATCTTTCAAAGCTGGGTGCAGTGGCACACACTTTTAATCTCAGTACTTGGGATACTGAGCAGAAGGATCACAGGTTTGAGGCCAGCCTCAGCAATTTAGTGAGATATTCACTAACTTAAACCCTGTTTCAAAATAAAAATAATAAAAAAGGGCAGGGAGTGTAGCTCAGAGGTAGAATGACCCTGGATTCAATCTTTGGCACCACAAATAATAAATAAAGAAAATAAAGAAAATTTTAAAGGAAAACCCTGAAACCAGTAGGTAGAAAAGATTTATAAAGTAGACTGAATAAAAAATTAAAATTTTCGCATATCAAAAACTATCAACAAGCAAAGTCAAAAGAAAGTTGAAAAAGGTTTACAACTCATCAGAGATAATGGGCAAATTTCCTTAGTGTATGAGCAATTTATGCAAATCAGTAAGAGATCCAACAATTGAAGAATATGGAAGTAAGCACTCATGCATTGCTGGTGGGATATAAATTGGGACAGTCTGGAGGATGAGTTCATAGGATTCATCAGAATGATAAATACACAGACCTATTTGATTGAACAATTCTACATCCAGAAATTTATGCTGAATTGAAATGAAGTATGCTCAAGGTTTATTGAAGGATTATTTATAGTAGCAAAACATTGAAAACATCCCAAATGTTCATTATAGAAGACTGGTTAAATAAAATGCTGTCCATGTGAGATGGACTACTATGCAGTTATAAAAAGAATGAGGAATTACTGATATGAAATGATGTAAATGCTTATTGAATGAAAAAAGGCAAGGTATAGGGCAGTATGCATTATGCTGCTATTTTAGTAGAAAGGAGAAACTATTATATGTTACTTTTGTATATGCATGGAACATCTTTGGAAGGATTCATAAGAAAATGTTAACCTTAAATTACCTTGAGAGAGAGAGAGACTGGAAGACAAGGATATTGCTTTTTTAGTTTTAAGCCATAATACAAATTAAGTAAAATGGAAAGGAAAAAAAAAAAAACGGACTGGAAATTAACATCATCTGTATCTTCAGTTTGTTCAGAAATGTTTCTATTTTTTTTTTTAACTGCAATTTTAAGGCTAGGCCTTGTGAAGGGAGTTCTTTTTCTGTCTTGGGAGTGATCTTTTGGATTTGTGAAGTGTGTTTTATTGCCTCTCTTTCTCTTTAAATTTTTGTTGTCTAAACAACCATGCAGAAGTATACTGTCATCTTAAAATTGTAGCGATTTACTTGTGGTGGAGTAATCCATTGTCTCTTACAGTTTCATTTTTCCAAAGACTCCTTTGGCTACTTTTCAGTTGATAACTGTATGAAGACAAAGAACTTAATACCACAAGAAAGCAAAGCCCCCTTTTTTTCTATTAAACATGAGTGTACACAGGGATTTTTTTTTCCCATTTGTTTTGTCTAGTAAGAGATGTCTTTCATGAGGAATAAATTGTATTTGGACTTGCTCTTTACAGAATATCAAGTTTAAGCCTAGAACAAGGCAGGATAAACTTTCCTATACAATGCCTTTTCAAGAAAAGAAACACTTCCTTCCCCGAATTTTCTACTCTGGTGAACTTGAAGGTGAAAGTATGCTTATCTACAACTTGCTGTTGTTATTAGCATGCCCAAGTTCTAGGTGGGTAGGAGATCCAGTTAATTGCCATTCAAAAGAAACTCCAAGCAGAAGCACCCTTTGAAAAAGGACTATTAGCAATGCAAATGCCAAGTTACATCTGATAGACGGTAAGCAAAATGTTAAGCCTGTTTGTGTGATATTTAAGATGAGAAAATGTCTTTGCCTATTCTTTGTGACTTTGAATAGCTTTGGGACTATTTTGTTCTGTTCATCACTGTATCTGCACACTAGCTTTTGTATAGCTTTAAGTTATTCTTAGGGTATGAGCAGTCGGGGAGTAAGTACTCTCTTGTGGCTTGGCCAGCAGAAAGCCTTCCCAACAATTAGCATCTGTAGATTGGCTTTCTTGCTAGATTTAAATTTAACTTTTGATAATAGTAGTACTGTAATATTAATTCACAGTTCTTAATACTTCAAAATCTAGACAAAATGGAAGGTACTGAGTATATTCCACCAGAGTCAGCACCCATGAACAGTCTGGGAGTCCTTTCTGTGTGTCAAGTCAGGAGGTGGAGGGGCAGGAAATGCTGGCACATAATAGGTACTCAAGAAATACTTGTTTCTTGGAACATGTCAACTAGAGCCAAGGGAAATTATACTTCTGTCTGCTGACCATTAAGTTGTCTTCAGTGATGATTTTTGCTCTCTTTGGGTTTTGTGCCAGCAGTTACCAGCCTGTGGTTTAGAGTTGTTATTGTGAGCATAAACTCATTCATGTATTTGCGAACATTTTTTGTTCCTTATAGAATGTAATAGATATATTTGTAGAATGACTCATTATAGGACTTATTTTCATTTTTCCTTTGTGGTATTGGGGATTGAACCCAGAGGCATCCCACCTCCAAGCTACACCCCCTAGCCCTTTAAAAAAAATTGTTTTGAAACAGGGTCTCAAAGTTTGCTAAGTACAGCTGGGAATGGTGGTGCATGCCTCTAAGCCCAGTATTTGGGAGGTTGAGACAGGAGGATCCCAGGTTTCAGGCCAGCCTCAGCAACTTAGACCCTGTTTCAAAATAAAAAATAAAATAGGGCTGGGGGTATAGCCCAAAGGTAGACCCTCTCTGAGTTCAATTCCTACTACTCACTCCCCCATATAATTGCAAATTCTCTCTCTTTTTTTTTTTTCTTATGGTACTGGGGATTAAACCCAGAGGTGCTCTCCTATTGAGTGACACTCTCAGCCCTTTTTATTTTTTTATTTTGAGACAGGGTCTTGCTAAGTTGCCCAGGCTGGCCTCAAACTTGAGATCCTCCTGTCTCAGCTTCCCAAGTAGCTGGAATTTCAGGTGTATTCCATTGTTCTTGGCTGCATATTCTTTTTTAAAATGATAATCTATAGTTTATTTATATACATAAATACGTAGAAAGTTCTAGAAACAAGCAACTCATAAATTTTAAATAACTTTTATTACAGTATATTGCTTTAAATGTTTTATTTTATTTTGCAGTATTGGGGATTGAACTCAGGGGAATTCTACCTCTGAGCTATATCCCCAGCCCTATTTTTTATTCTTTATTTTGAAACTGGGTCTCACTAAGTTGCGGAATGCCTCATTAGGTAGCTGAGGCTGGCCTTGAACCCGGATCCTCCTATCTCAGGCTCCCAAATGCTGGGATTACAAGTGTGCACCACCATGCCCGGCTAAATGTTTTATTTTTGTTAATCTCCTACTCTGCCTAATTTATAAATTAAACATTGTCATAGGTGTGTATGTATAGTAAACCATACAGTACATAGAAGATTTGGTGCTGTTTGTGGCATCAGGTATCCACTTAGAATATTTTCCCTGCAGATAAAGGGTGGAGATTATTTTAAGTTTTTTTTTTTTTTTTTTTTTCTTTTTTGGTTCTGGTTTGTGACATGTGGTCTCTTGGCTATGGAAAACATGCAGGATACTACCTCTTTGATCATCTGAGTAATCTATTTTCCCCTGTTCAGCTGGAACTCTCCATATTCAACCTTGTGAGCGCTATGGGAAAGGGTGATTTTCCCTTTCGTGACTGAGGCACTCATGCAGTGTGCAGTGAATAGATCCCCCTCACAGTGCACTGTGTAGTAGTTTAAAATGTGGGGAACTGTAATATAATCCATTCAAAACAAATGTAAAACTTACTAGGGCTTTTCATGTGGAAGTGGAATGCGGATATCTTTCTTGATAAAACAGATGAAGTTGGTTGTAGCTAACATGTGTTGTACTAGTAAAGGTCCACCTGCTAAACTTTTTGTTCTTTGTTGAGGGATAGACAGTAGAGTGATAAAGATACGTGAGGAAAATGAGAACTGTAATGCCGGCCAAAAGCTGGTCCTTTCCACATGAATGCAGCCAAGACTAAGCAGCATCATGTTCATCTGATAGACAAGTGTGGCTGGTCCTGCATTCTCTCCCATGCTCGTTCTTTCTTTTCACACATAGCTGTCAGTCATTTGCTGATAAAATAGCTAGAATTTGCACTCTGTATTTTGGAGTGGAAAGAGATAATCTTTTGTATCTGAAATTTTCTATGCTATTTTCTCAAAGGAATTACATGAGTGTCCTTATTGCCCCTTGCCTTGGCACTCTCATCAACATTTGTAGTCTTGAGATTCAGTAATAAAACTAATTAGATACTAACGGTGCCCACAGTTATCTCTTTACTAGTTTCCTCAGTTTTCCAAAGTTGTTACACCATACAGCAGTAAAATTGGGAGGCCTTAAGTTGAAAGAAAAAAATTTGGTGTTTGGGGTGCATGGGGATGTGAGTAGAAAATTAAAGGAGCCAATTTGCAATGGATTAAAATGGAGTGGGTCCAAAGCCAGAAAACACAAGATAAATTGAGTTTTAAATGGTATTTTAGTTTCATTTTCAAATACCATGCTCAGTAATTTTCTTTAACCTCAAAACATCTTTCCATGTGAAATTTCTCTTAATTTCAAAATGGTGGGCCCAGTTTTTAACCTAAGAGTAGTACGATAAATACAGACAAACCAAAAAATCTGGACACATAGGAAATTTGGGGCTCATTAATTGTGCATGTTACTGAAAATGTAACTAACATACTATTTAAGAAGTAAGTTTGTCCTGTTTTGAATGTTGAGACACCTTGTATTTTACTTCTGTTTAGGATTTCTTTTCATTTCAAGTGCCAGGTATAGTACTAAAATAACTTTATACAGCCAACAAAGAGATCAGGCAGCTGACAAGCAGCTTCCTCCTCATTGGGCCAAAGATGTGGGCAGTTTGGAGGTGGGAAGATAATGAAAGACAGGTGATGGGAGTGGAGGGCAAAGTGGCTGTGCTCCCTTTCACTTTAGCAGCTGGCTGCAGTCACAATTGAAATCCTGTTCTTGTTTTGAGTAAATGAAGACCTTGAAAGGTTGATGATTCTAGCATACCGGTATTATTTTAGCATTTCTTATTTTAACCTGATACCTAATGATAGGAACTTTACACACACACACACACACACACACACACACACACACACACACTAATGCCTTTTTGTCTGTTTAAATATTAGGACATCTTATTTAGAAAAATTAAAAATGATGATGATGTCTGTAACATTTTTGAGGAAAGTTATGTTACTGACACCTAAAAACATTTTCCAGGTAAACTGTTACTATTTGGTAAAACCGAGAACTCTGATATTTACTGGTAAGAAGTCTTCCACACTGAATAAATGTGTTTAGAATCTCATAGATTTTCACATTTAGTGGTTTACCTTGCCTTTTTCAGAAAAAATTACCCAGTGTACCCCTGGGCTTTTCCATCACTCCCTTATTATTCAGTGTCACCCCCCGCCCCATTTTATCCAAGACTACTTTTGCCTTCCAGGATCCTTCCAGCTCCCCCTGATGGGGCGGGGGTGGGTATATTGCCAACTTGGTAGAAGAATTTGTGGGTTAGATCAAGCATGTCAGTGACGAGTGTTCCTAGATCTATGGGTCTGAGAAGAAAGGAAGATTCACAAAGGGTAAAATGATACCACCACTCTCACAAAACCTTATGACTATTTGCTTTAATGCTGTATAATTGAATTTGAATTCATGAGATTACAAAAGATTAGAAAATGTTAAGATTGACAGGTGATGAATTTATTACAGTGAAGGCATTTCTTTTTGTTGGGATCAAACACCTAGTGCTGGTGGGGTGATTTTAAACTTAGATGGGATATTGGAACCTTTGTGTCCCAAAACCTGCTTAAATAAATTTTAGATTCATAGGGTCACATGTACATGGCTTTTGTTCCATATTTTAACATTTGGTCCCTGGAAAAATCTTAGGAGGAAACTCCTGCAGTCCTGGGGTTGGACTAAGTGGGTTTGTGGCCCCTTCCATCTCTAAGGTGCAGCGGGGTCTCATCACAGATGACAAAATACCATAGACAAGGACCCATGCACATTTACTAGTTGGGAGTGTTTTTGATATATGCTGTTTAGGAAGGGAACTAAATATTTTGAGAAAGATTTTTACCAAAAGTGGCAAAAAGAGAAGAATTTTAGTGTTTAAAGGAGTTTTCCCAAACCAGTGTGTACTCCTAGACTTTTAGGGAAATACTTGGATTCCTCTTGTTTTTTGTTTTATTTTGTTTGGAGGTACTAGGGATTGAACCTCAAGGGCATTGTACCCCTGAGCTACACCCCAGTCCTATTTTTTTATTCTTCATTTTGAAACAGGGTTTCACTAAGTTGTAGAGTGCTTCACTAAGTAGCTGAGGTTGGCCATGAACCCAAAACCTGGATCCTCCCGTCTCAGCTTCCCACGTACTGGGATTACAAGCATGCACCACCATGCCCAACTCCTCTTGAGTTTTAAACCACTTTTGTTGAAGCTTAACTATTTCAGGGCAGCATGATGAGAAAAATAATGAAAGACATTCAATTTGGTAGAAAGCACTTTGTAAATAGGCAGATCTGGGTTTGGATTCTGGTTCTAGCCCTTATTCCCTTTGTGACCTAGAGTAAGTTATTTAACTCCCCTGGGCCTCAGTTGCATTAACAGATAATTTATGTCTAGTATCTAGGTCACTGCATAGACATTCAATCAGTGTTTTTGCTCTTTTCTTCCTCTTTGTTTCATGACGGAATGCACATTCTTTGTACAGCACATATTGTCTCTAACATAGTGAGGCTCCTCCATTGAAAATCCACCTGAAACTTAGTTCTTTTGGGAGCCTCCCTTCACCCCTGGGTCTTAGGGACAGAAGGGTTGCATTAACCCTGGTAGTCATGGTGATCATAGCCACCACTTGCCTGAGTTTTGAGGAGTGGCTACTTAGCTCTCTGTGTTTTGAAGGGAGGCAAACATGCTACACTGCTCCTGTCTGGTTGGATTTGTTTTATGTCTAGCTTTGGATGTGGGGCTTTACAGTGGGGATTCTTGTGTAGGTTCAAGGGAGAGCCTTCACTAAAGCCACACTTCTTGGAGGGCACGGGTAGGCATAGAAGATAATGGGAACAGTGACACTTTTGCCCAGGATTCTATATTGCTAAATATGGGAAATGTATGAGGCCTATTCTGCATTTGGCTTATATACATTACATACTAATTGGGAACACATTTTCATGCTTCGAAGTTGTGAAAAGCTCTCCTGCCTGCATTTCAAGTTGATGTCTATCTGCCCTGCTTGTGCTGTTTATTTAGCATGCTACACTAGGGAAACACGCAGACCTCAGAGAGACCTTTGGTTTATCCCCAGTGCATCAGTGGACATTCCTCTTCCTGCTTTTCAGTGATTTGCCTTTGCCTTTGTGTGACAGCCGCCCCCCTGCCCCCGCCCCCGTTTAAACAAGGATTAATAAATACTTCCTTTAGCTGAGCTGTGGCTATTTTACATGGATTGGTGATTGTAAAGCTTTTCTGAGCAGGTGTGGAGCAATGAATAGTCTTTTTAATTTCATTTTTAATTTACATTTTTTATAACCTCTTCTGCAACAAATGGTGAAACTCCATGTCCACACTCTTTTTTCAGTTAATAGTTAATGGTTTTTCCATACTTCCCAGCTGCTTATCATGGGCACAGCTGACAAAACCAGAAGAGCCTTTCTAGTAAGGTGAGCTGAACTGGTGTTTGAGTGGGACAAACGGCTTTGGTAGAATTAGGGCTTTGACTAAGTGAACAAATGTAAAGGCAGCTGGAAACTTGAGTGTTGCTAATCAGGAATATATTTCAAGAGTCTGAAGTTTCCAAAACATGTGTGTACTTAAGAAAAATAATCCAACAACTTGTAGGTTAATAGATTTTTCCCATTTTAAAAATCCCTTTGTGTGAGTTTAAAAAATGTTTTTTCAGACCTTTGAACAGTTTATTTTCTTAAGGAAGATTTCTAGCTCTAATTTTATTTTTGAGGCTCTTTCCCCATGCAATGCCCTGTATCCAACTCACCCATTTATGGCATGTTCTTTTATCTTTAGTTGCTAAGCCTCTTTTCAAAGAAGCATTTGCCTTTTATTGTGTTATTTATGATATTGATAAAGGGCACTAGGTAGAGTTCAAAGGGGCTTGTTCTGATTTTTAAGTTTATTTCTCTGCTCTTAGTTGCTTATGTCTGAAAGCAGCTTTCTATAGTAGATTGGCCATGTGCTTTTGGAGGAAATCTGCACTTTCCCCAAATCAACAAATGGCTGATGTTGGTAATAAGATGGAATAAATCTGATGCCCAACCAAATAGCATAGTTACATAATTTACCTGAAAACCAGGGTTGTGTCCATTCCATATTCTCTATGGTATCTCATGCTAGAGAAAGTTATGATTATTTTAATTAATACCCTGGCACTAGACAAAATAATGATATATTTAGTGCAGGAAATAGAAAAGGGGTAAAATAACACTCATGTAAAAGTTATTTAGTAGCAAAGTGCTGCGTTTTAAACTAATTGGGTGCTTGTAACAGTTTATACTCTAGAACAGTAAGGCAGAAGCACTTAACACAATGAACACCCTGCAGATGTATTTAAAATTAGTTTGAATTAGTGGCCTGTCAGAACTACCCTTTGAAAAACAATATAAACAACTTACAAATTCATTTCTTCCATTTCTTTTTTCTCTCTGAGAGATGAAACAGTTCACATTTGAAAAATTTGATGAGTAGCACTCCTTTAAAAACCACTACTAGCAGAATGGCTCCTGCATATCAAAATGTCCTTTAGGATATAAAAAACAAGCTGGGCATGGTGGCAGATGCCTGTAATCCCAATACTTTGGAGGCTGAGACAGGAGCCTTGTTGCAACTTAACAAGACCCATTTCAAAGTAAAAAATAAAAAGGCCTGGGGAGTGCAGCCCAGTGGTAGAGGACCCGTGTTCCACCTGAGTATCCCACCCCCCCAAAAAAGAAAAACAATCTGGATTTATACTGCCTTCTCAAATTTGGATATATATTTGTAGTAACTTAAGTGACAACCTTGTTCCATGAGAGGCTAGTTGAAGTGCTAATCATGAGAATAATGACAGTAATAATGTCAAGTGTGATATAATGTTCTGAGTGTATTTTTAACTTATATTAATTTATTTAACACTTTCACCAACTCTGTGAGATAAGGAAACTGAGTTATAGACATTCAGTGACTTATCCATGGTCACCCAGCTGGTAGGTGGCAGAACTGGCATTTGAGCTCATATAGTGGCTTAAAAAAAGTGTGACTGAGAGGCTTTAAGTAGTCTTGGGTTAGTGTTATGGCTTTGGGTAGTTTTGCTACTAGGAAACCTTAAAATGTAAACCTAAACTTTTTACATAAAAGTAGGAATAATCGCAAAATTTGACAAAGTTGTGAAATGCCAAACTTGGTTCTCATTCATCAGATTTAGACTTTAGGCTCTCTTTTGAGCCTTTTTAGATGAGTGTTCCTTTGTTCTTTGCTACTTAAAAGATATTTAAATGCATCTTGGCTTATGGGGATACATGTTTCCAAGCTTATTCAGGGAGACATGAGAGAAGAGATTGAAATTATTCAGGGAGACATGAGAGAAGAGATTGAAAAACCATGGAAGTCTATCTGTCAGGGGAACTGTGGTTGGTCCTTCTGCCTTTGAATGTGAACTGCCACAAGCAATCTCTGTGGCTTCTCTGACCTCATTGGGTATATTTCTTCAGGGAGATGGTCCCAGCAGGAGCTGGTTTTCATGCATCATACTTGTGTACTGAAGTGCAGGTATACTTTCCTGGTAGCTTTAAGAATTTGGAACTTACCAGAGGAGCTATGGAGGTGAGAAAGTCTGCAGTGATTCAAGGAGTAAATGCATTTAGAAATTATCACATGGGGGGAGCGATATAAAAACCTAGTTTAAGAGAATACAATTCAGAATAAAATTCCGACATTTAAATCCATTCTGTGTCCGTCTCCTCTCTATCTATATGGCTGGTCTTCGTGGGCAACTGTCAGTGTTGTCAGTAGAGGTTACAACAGGCCACAGGTGGATCTTGATGAGGACATTCTGGATTAAGAATGATTTCTTAACTGCATGCCATATATGCAGTAGCCTTGATGTATAAGAGGGTGCTTGTAGTTTTTGATCTGAGAACCAAAAAGCAGCTCCTTTGCCAATCTGGAGAATTTCTGTAATGAGAATGTGCCATTAATGACATTTCCTGAGGGCATCTGCATAAGGCAGAATGGAATTTTCCTTTCTTCTGTCTTATTTGCTACAGAGTTTTCTTTCTGCTTAGTCTCCATTCTCTTCTCTTTTTCTTGATTCTGTCAGCCTGCCTGCCTGCATTCCAGTCTGTCTTTTACCTATAGTACACCCCACCTTCCCCAAAGTATTCAAGGGCAGCTAGTCTGCCAAATTGAGAGTGTTACGTTTCAGAGGGCTTCACCATATTTAGTTTTGAAATTTAATTAAATTAATTTTAATTTTACTTTGGAAAAATAAAAAAAGATTTACAACATACTGTGGCAGGTGCCAACTCCCTGATGGGCATCAGGAAAGAGGCCTGCCATCCCAAACTTTCTAGGAGCCAGGGCAGGCATGTTTCTGATCTGGACACTAATGGGGACACTGACTGCCCTCACCAGTGACTCAAGAGGAGCAGATTCTCTCCAAGAACTCTAGCACACTAGGACAAATACCATATTTATTTTTAAAATTCTTTAAAAAAATAGTTCCCCTCTGGGCTATTTATTTTGACTAAGAAGGCTATTATAAAGATACATTTCTTTATCCCTTTGGCATTTATAATGAAAATTACTAGAATTCAGAAATAATGTGACTAACATTGTCTTTTTTTTTCCTAAGTGAAAATTTAGGTTATTATATTGTGCTGCCTCCCCTCCTTGAATTTGCCTCTTGCTTTGGAGAGAGCCTACAAATGATTACAAAAATTTGTGAAGAAGCAGTTGTTATTTGGATAGCATTTTCAAACATAGTATATATATATATATATATATATATATATATATATATATACACACACACACACACACACACACACACACACACACATACATATACTATTTTTTTTTTTTTTTTTGGCGGTACTGGGGATGGAACCCAGGGGCATTCTACCTCTGAGGTACACTCCCAGCCCTATTTTTAGTTCTTTATTTTGAAACAGGGTCTCACTAAGTTGCAAAGGGCCTCACTAAGTAGCTGAGGCTGAGCTCGAACCCAGATCCTCCAGTCTCAGCCTCCCAAGTAATGAGATTCCAAGTGTGTGCCACAACACCTGGCCATAGTATTTTCAAAATTTTTTTTTTTTTGAGGTACTGGGGATTGAACTCAGGGGCATTCTACCTCCGAGCTATACTCCCAGACCTATTTTTTTATTCTTTATTTTTGAAGCGGGGTCTCACTAAGTTGCGGAGTGCCTCACTAGGTAGCTGAAGCTGGCCTCGAACCCGGATACTCTGGTCTCAGCCTCCCAAATGCTGGGATTACAAGTGTGCGCCACCATGTCTGGCTTCAAAACTTGTCAAGGTTTCTCTTTATTGTCTAGTGGGATTTTATAGGTCTACCTCCATTTGCATATATTTTTCTTCAACATTACATTTCCCTCTGTCTCAATCCATTTTTTGCTATTATAACAGAATACCACACACATTATAAATAATAGGAATTTATTTGGCTTATGGTTCTGAGGCTGAGAAGTCCAAGATTGAGGGGCCAAATCTGGTGAGAACCTTTATGTTGCACCTCCAGTCCTATTTTTCATTTTCCCTTTTGTCTTTCATCCTGTAAAATAATGTTTGAGATGGATGTACCTATGCTGGAGTATATTATTTTAAAAATATTTTTCTAGCTATGTGAAAAATACATGTTTCTGTAGGGAATTCAGATACTATAGAAAATTGTGAAGAAGCAGAAATCACAATTAGCAGTTTGGTAATACAGGGATTGTCCCTGTTAATAGTTTGGTACTGGACACACATGTAATGCCTATGTACACATGCCAAAGCATACATACACATGTGTCACCCTCATGATACAATGTGAGCGAAATTGTATAGCTTCACATGCTGTGTACCAGCCTTTAATTTTCCACTTAATACATTGTTTTGGCTTTCTTTCCAAGTTAATAATAAGTATAATCTAAAATGTCTGTTGTGTTCCATTTTGAATATGCATCATAATCTGTTTCTCAATACTCCTTTAATAGGTATTTGTAGTTTTTCATTATAGTAAATAACTCTACAATGAATATATTGGCATATTCATTTCTGCAAGTGGAATTTCTTGTATGCTTTTATTTTAAATATAGCTATACTTTTAACTCTAGCATTACATTGGGAAATGTATACTTTTGTGTAATCAGTATTCCTAGAAGACTAATAACTTGTTTAAGCATCTGAACTATGTCCTTTTAGATTTAATGTAGTGAGCTTCCAGCTGTAGAGGCCAAAAGGGATGATGTATGTATTTTTTATAGTTTTTTTGTGTTTTTTTCTTATTTCTTCTCTCAACTGTGTTGCTCCTAATCTTCAGGGAAGCTAGAGACTAGATAATCAACCTCATTATATCATGCATAAAACAAAAACAAGTAAAACTCTAAGTCAAAGGCTGTGGAGTATTCCAGTAGGGGTGGGATAGGAAAGTTGTTGACTGGTTGACTTTTGCCTAGATGATTGCTAGATTAGATGATGATTCTTCTTTTTTTTTTTTTTTTTTTTTTTTTTGCAGTACTGGGAATTGAACCCATCATTCTACCTCTGAGCTACACCCCCAGTCCTATTTTTTATTTTTTTGAAACAGGGTCTCGCTAAGTTGCAGAGGGCCTCACTAAATAGCTGAGGCTGGCTGCCAACCTAGATCCTCCTGCTCAGCCTCCCAAGTACTGGGATTACAAGCTTGTACTACCATGCCCAGCTCAGATTAGATTATTTTTATTATAAAGCAGCAGTTTACTGATGAATGTAGGAGTCAAGGCCATATCACTGATGTAAGGCAAGCTTTTATGATTAAAATTCTCTTCCCTCAGCTTGGGGTTCCCTCCTCACTCCTCCATTTGGCACATCCCACTACCAAGTGTACTTTAGTGTTCATCCTTGGGAGAATGTGCTCCTGTCTCTGGGTGTGCTTCTGGCTCCTTGGTTTTATTACTAGGGATCTCAGTGTCTTCTCCAGATTGAGAATGAGGAGTCAGCAGAGTCCTGAATGCACGGGCCCTAGCAACCCGGCACAAGAAAAGTTCCCTGGCTGCTGAGTAATATCAGTCCTCCTGTCATTATTGACCATTTGATTTGTGCCAAATCCTGGGAATGCAAAGCTGACTCAGAGTCTTCCTCATCTTAGAGCTCACTGGGTGGAAAGTAAGACAGCTGCAAAGACTGTAGCTTGGTTGATAGCACACTAAGTACCTCCCAGGTGGTGTATATGATTGGGGAGTTATCCATCAATTCTTCCTGGGAAATCTGTGAAGGTTTCTGAAGGAGAAGGTGAATCTTGGACCCAGTAGTGGCAAGTGAAAGGAGTTGGCCAGGTATATACTGTTAGGAGAGGGAGAGGTTGTTGGTCAAAAGAAGTGGTATGGAAAGACATTTAGGCAGCAAGTAAAGCTTGTACAAGTGTGAAACAGCGACTTCCCTTCACAATTTAGGTTATTCTTTATAGCTTCCATGCCTGACACTGTGTTGGAGAAGGGTAGAGGCAGGAGAGGATATGGTAGGGGGAGACCAAACACAGTGAACCTTGTGTGCCATGATAAGGAGTTAGACTTGATCGTCTAGGGACAGTGGAGTGCCACATGAGGCTTTGACTAGCCTGCCTTGATTTATGGGCACAGCCATGATGAACAAATGAAAGCCCATTGTGCTTGTTTCAGGGAGTGATAAAATCCCATTTATAAGTTAGGGGATGTGCTAAGCCTTAGTACTAGAGGGAGTCCATTTATAATGTGACTTATACCGTCAGCAGTGCTATCATGGCCTGGAAAGTAAGCAGAAACAATCTTTTAATAAAAGTGCGCCATTTCAGATAGATTGTGTAACTGCTTAGTGCTGAGGAGACTTTTCTGCAGGCTGGCCAACCTGGTGGAGAGATACACATGTGGGGGATGGTACAGGGTGTGTCCTTGCACAGCCTTGCCTAAGACAGGACAGACAGCAAGCTATGTAATGTGTAAGAGCAGTCTTTGTGTAGTGCAAAAGAGGCCATTTGCTGGGCATTGATTTTTTTTCCCCCTTGTTCATACCTACACACATGTATGGATCTGTCAGGGTGTCATCTTTGAATACTGAGTTAAACAATATCAGAGGTAAGATAAAAATCAATGGTTTAATTGATTAAACCAGCACAGGGCTAGACACAGGGTGATAGCTCAGTAAATACTAAATTGATTTTTCTTAAAACCTGACTTAAAAGCAGAATGGATTTCAAAAGTTGAAAAACATTTGGTTAAAAATTATTTTTGATATATTAGGATAGATGAAGATGTGAGATTTCTAATTTATAAATTAAGACATTTTATTCACTTGACCTTTTAAGCCGGTTTTATTGGTGTAAGACACAATAGGCTAGGGTCTATATTACTAGTCTCATATTAAAGTGTTCTCAGATGATTTATTTCACTATAAAATTGTTAAGATAGAGTAAAAAAAATTGCTTTACTCAGTGAGGGTCAGTGGTATGATGATTTTGAATGCCTTATTGAGCTCTACATATATATCTTTTTTCTTTTGAGAAGGTGTTGATTTAAGGCATTCTAAATCATCATATTGTTTGGAAATTAAATAGTCTGGAAAGTTTGCTTCTTTATAATTCTACAAATATACTGAGATCAGAAGGTACATTCTGGTGTGTAGAGATAAAAGTGGTCTTCGGCAGGATGTACCAGAAGTTGAGCTTGGCTCCACTTGCACTGCTACTACATCTAGTGGTGTATATAACTTTTCTCCATCACTTTTATCTTCCTCATTTATAAAATATCCCACCAACATCACCTCCTGAATTTCAGGTTCATTGATATCTGAATGAAACATTTTGTTTAGTTTGCAGAATGCTATGCAAATGTCAGGTGGCAGTATTGGTGTCATTTTTTTTTTTTTTTAACTGAGGAATGAACCCAGGGGCATTCTTCCTCTGAGCTACACCCCCAGCCATATTTTATTTTTTGTCTTGAAACAAGGTCTTCCTAAGTTGCTGAGGCTTAACCTTGAACCTGTGATCCTCCTGTATCAGCCTCCCAAGTATTAGGGTCACAGGCACATACCACCACCTCCAGCTTGTCAGCTTCCTTCCCTTCCTTCCCTCCCTCCCCTCATTCAATCTCCTCCCCCTACCCCTCCCCCCTCCTCCCCTTCTCTGTCCCCTCTCCCTTTCTCCCTCTCTCCCCCCTCCTTTCCTGTGGCATAATTAATATTTACGTTAAGTCAAATTGAACTGGTTTAAGTAGTTTAAAGAATAGGGGAAGCTGGACATGGTGGTGCATGAGGATGTAGCTCAGATGTAGAATACCCCTGGTTTCAATCCCCTGTACCACCACTACTACCACAACAACAACCAAACAAACAACAGCAACAAACCAGCCAACCAAGGGCAAGAATCTGCATTAATGAATATACTGTTTAAACATTTTTTTTGTGTGTGTGTGGTACTGAGGATTGAACTCAGGGGCATTCTACCTCTAAGCTACAACCCTAGCCTTTATTTTATTTTGAAACAGGGTTTTTTACTAAGTTGCAAAGGGCCTAAGTTTCTGAGGTTGACTCGGAACCTGTGATCTTCCTGTCTCAGCCTCTCAAGTATTGGGATCACAAGCATGTGCCACCACTCCAGGATCTGTTTAAAGATTTTTAATATAAATTTCTGGCTAAACTTTTTACTTATTGGTAAATAAAAATGTTAAGAAACTACAGAGGTTTTTTTTTTTTTTTTTTTTTTTGGTGGGGAGCGGGGAGGAACTAGGAGTTTAAATGAGCTATCCTTTTAATGTCTTCCAAATATTTTTTACTAAATTGTTGGATAAGATAGATAATCTCTTAGGAATATTAGAAACATAATACCCATAAATTTGTTTGCCATTATAGAGTTTAAAAATTGTCTCCAGTTTATAGGTTAGGGAACTGCTCAAAGAGCATAATGATTAACCATGATTGTACTAATAGTGAGTAGTAAGGGAGACCTGAAATTAAAAGTCAGGTCTTCCAACTTGTTCTCAAATTGTCAATGGCTGCCTGAGTTTGTTTGTGGTACAAAATGAACAGGTTATTTGATTTTGGATTATTTAGACTCAATCAAAAAACATTAAATTCAGAAACATCTCAGTTGTGTGTAATTAATATCTTAAACATCTTTCAAAAATGTATTTATATAGAATGATAATCAAAATGATTTTTCTTAAATACTTTGGGTTTACAACTAACAAATTTGATCTTAATCAAATTCACCTCGAGTGTCCTGTTTGGGAGTCAGTGAAATGCCCTGGGAGGTGGTAGTTGTGACCATAAATCTTCATTTCAGAAAAAATTGGCAGTTTGTTTTTGTTGGTCTGCACATGCTGTGAATCCTCAGTTCTGCAGCTGCAGTGTGATGTTCCTGGAAAGGTGTCATGTGTGGTCTACCAGTGACAGCCATGCTGTTCTGAGGTGACTTCTGAGGGGACAAGTCTTTGTTACCAGTTTAGCTCCCTAACTCCACATGTAGAGAATGGATTTTGTGGTTCATATGCATTTAATTCACATTGAGAGGGGAAAGAGAAGGAGTTTGATCCCACTACCCAGTACAGAAGCAGAACTTACCATCATTAACTAGTCCAGTCCTCCCACGCGACCTTTTCATAGCTATACTTGGTCTCTCCTGTTGCCATTTAAGCCTTTGGTTGTGAAATAGCATCTCAGCAGTATTTCAGAGAATGATACTTCTTTCTGTCTGGTACCTGTGACACTCTTGAGTTCACTTTTGGGTCTTACTTCCTTGCTGGGGTTCCAGTTGTTACTGGAGCCTTACTGCATCAATCTTGAAGACCTGGACAGGCAGTATTGATAGTGGTTCAGATTTTGGAGCCTCAAGTTCTAGCTTTGATCCTGGTTCTAACACTTAGTAGTTTTAATCTCTTGGAAGTTTTGCTTTTTTCTTTAAAATGGGGATAATATTTACTTTATCAACATGCTTATAAAGTACTTATCCCAGTATGCTTATAAAGTACTTATCCCAGTATCTGGTACCTGATCAACATATCAGCAGAGGTTCATTGAAATTGTGATTTTTTTTTTTTATGATTATAGCAACCATCGTGTGATTTCAATTCTGAGAATAATTTTCTCTGAGTTAGGGAGCAAACTGAATTTATGGACTGGTGTCATTTGGGTGCTTATTGGAGAAGGAAAGATGACTTTGTGTTTATGGCTGAATGATAGCAAATAGTTTATGGCTACCATAAAAGACAAAGTTTGTTATTTGAAAATGTATTTTGATTGAAAATTCAGTTTGTCTGATTGTAGATTAAATCCGTATGTATGATTGGTTTGGGAAAATTATTGACACTGACGTTTCAGTTTCTCTTACACACCCAGACTGCTCTTTCTTTGCTGGTGTAGAGTCCATGTCTATCTTTTTGATAGAGGGAAAAAATAAGATCCTCTTTTTTCCTTTTCCAGGATCTGCCAGCACTTACTGAGTTGGACGTGTGGTGGTTTGAGTACAGTGCGAAGTTGCTCTTCATGAGCCCTAGGGCCTTGGATCCTCTGATTGCAAAGCCTTTAGAGCTGACTTCTTAGTGGGGAAACATTACAGTGTCATAGTACATTAAAGGTTGGTGTTTCTCGAGTTGAGTAACTTTGGATGTTATAGGAAAAGGCTGAAAAACAAAACCTCTTGTCCTGAACAAAGTGATTGGTTTTTTCTAACTCCTGTCTTTTAAATCTGAATGAACTCTTAGGAAAAGAATGCTTCCTCTGTGGGTGAGGATCAAAGTGGCCTGATACTTGAGTGAAAAGGTGGGAGCCCAGAAAATGGCCTCTGGTGCTAGTTTTGTTATTTTATGTTTGGGACAACTGAGCAAAGCAGTTGCTGATCTGGCTTCAGTTTTCTCTTCTATATACTCGATTGCTTTAGCTACTCTCCAGAGTCATGGAATCACAAGGTTGGAAATTGCTTTGTCCAACTTTAAGAGAATAGATAGCTGCTTTGAAATGTCCTTGACAGGTCATTTCCTCTCTGTTTGGGTAGTCTATTTACTCTTGCTTTGTTTCTTCTCTAGTTGGAAAACCCTTGGATTTCAAGGAACTTTTGAGCGACTTACTATTAGTTAGCTTTTTGTGTTGTATAGATTTCTTGTCCTCCTATATTCCTGATTATCTTTTCTGAGTTTTACCTGACAAATCTTCAGATACTGAACAAATAGTTAGGTTGATGCTTTTCCAGCTTATGCTACCAAAGCTCAGTCATCCCTCTCTGATGTGATTTCAGACTCTTCACAATCATGTTAGCTTGTTCCCAAAGTGTTCAGAGTTTCATTGCCAATTTTAAAATGTGGTCCTCAGAAAAGTGTATAGGACTTCAGATGGGATGTAACCAAGACAGGACATGTTAAAAGAAAGTTTAAAAACTGTAATTTCATACATTGTCCAAGTCGATTTTTTAAAAATAGACATCTACCTACAATATCCCTGGTATTGCCTTCCATATGAATTGTTGATAAGGAAGGCCTCATGTTATAGATGAGCAGTTTATGTTTTTAGCCCTGAGGAGTGCTTTATATTTATCATTTTTGTGGGTTATATTATATGTTATTTGTTCTGACTTGCTGAATTTTTCTGAACCTTTGCCTGCCCTGGGTATTAGCAAGCCCCTTGCGTGGTGTCTCCTCATTGCTACTGATCATGCCTTTTAAGTCCATCTCAAGTGGATAATGAAAATGTTGACCAGGGCAAAGTCTAGTAGATGTGCTTTTGGCACACTCCTCCAGTCTTTCTAACATCTTTGCATTTGATAAGGAATCCTGACAGTGTTCTAGGCTCCTGTCGAAAATCAATCTATCAATCTATCCTCCTTCCCTCCCTCCCTTCTTCTCTATCTGTATATCTACCTGTCTATCTCTATCTCTATTTATTTTTGTGGTACTGGGGATTGATCCCAGGAGTATTCTACCTCCAAGCTACATTCCTAGTCCTATGTTATTTTTTATTTTGAAACAGTGTCTCACTAAGTTGTTGAGGACTCTGCTAAGTTGCCGAGGCCTCAACTGACTGTGATCATCCTGTCTCAGCCTCCCAAGTACTGGGATTACAGGGATTCACCGCCATTCCCGGCTTCGACAATGTACTTTTAATGATTATCACACATAATTGTCTTGTTTTGAAGCCTTGAAGGCAAACAGCTTTCTCAATTTAGTATCTTCCATCTTGAAAATTCTGCACTTGTTTAAATTTTTGTAAGCATTAGGGCTTCTCGTGCTACCCCTCTCCTCATTACGGTGTTCTAGTTCGCTTCTGTTTTAGTGGTTTCTACTAATATATTGCACCCCCTTTTTCTTTATAGTCACAGTCTCACCATGCTTTCCAGACTTCTAAAGTGACTAATACTGAGTGCTAAACAGGGGGACCAATAAAGGAAGAATCTCTTACATTAAGAAGGTGTCTATTTTCTTTCCCCCCTGAGGGACCACTACAGGAACTTGCCAAGGTTTTTCAAAAGACTGTAACTTGAGACAGTTTAAATATGTTCATAAGGTGAAATATATTGAGATATTGTGAGGGATGTTACATGTTGAAAAAGTACCTTTTAGAAAATGAAGGCTACATAGATACTGTTGAGATAGGATAAAAATATGAATGTAATTTACCTTGCAAATAACTAGTAATAAGTATTATACGTATATAATGAGATAAAACTAAGAAATACTACTTGACAAAGTTTGAAGTGGAGATAAAGTACATATTTTGTACTTTGTAACTTAGGCTTTGTAACAGAATTTCTTAGTTACATCAATTTATATAATTATTTTTAGTTTGATGGACTACAAAACAAGTTTTAGCACAAATATTTTCAAAATAATATCACTACCCAAATGTCCATTAAGCCAAGCACTTTAGTCAGCAAGACCAGTCTCATTTCTCCCTACTGCTGTTGCTTTTGTCCTGTCTTTTTTCCCCCTGTCCCCAAACACATGGGTATCTGGGTGCTTAAGTATTTATGCTTCATAGACATGCCCACATTCCTTTTTTTTAACCCCAATTCCAGGGGTAAAAGGAGAGAATGGAAAAAAATACTCCAATAGTCTTAAAGATGGGATAAAATTTAAGTAACTGTTTCCTGTTAGTCTGTCACTCTTAAAACACCCCTTTATGAAAAAATAAAACAAAACAAAACAAATAAAAAACTTCTTATGGAAAGTGTATGCTCTGAAGTTCAGGTAAGTAGGTATTTCTGTGTGTAGGATGCCCTTCAAGTGTAAAGTATCAAGTAGTAATAGAGCACATACTCCAAATTAAAGTGCCTTGTCTGTGAGGATTAAAAAGATGACTATAACAATTGCAACTACATTTGGGGGAAAGGAAGGAGTCACTGGTGAGAATGATTTTCCTAGATGTATCCATGATACTTGATATTTTAGAACAGTTATTAGTTACTTGAGCTATTTTAAAAGAACAATAGAATTTAGTCATTTTACTTTAGCTTTCTCTCAATCTCTATAAACCTTTTATTACTTGAGGTATAGACAAGTTAAAACCTTTGCAGCATGGATTCTAGTGATTGTACTCCCCTCCCCCCCTTTTTTTTTTCAAAGAAGGAAATACTATATCCAGAAGTTTTTTAAATGATGTTGTCTTTAATGACTTTGATCAGAAAACAAGGTATTGTATGGTTTCTAGAGTACAGTGCTCTTGGGGCTGTATGTAGAAATTGAAATTCTATTTAGATTCAATTTTGTTAAATATGTAAGGTTTGGTACTGTAAAGGTTAAGTCCAGTTGTACCCAACTTAGGAAATTCATAGTTATTATTTCCATAATGAATATTATTTTGTCCTTGTGGGAGGATTTAGGATTTGTGCTATTGGGCATAATGTCTCATTTGTATTTCAATATATGTACAGTTGAATCTTATATATAAATGAATAAGAAATGAACTTTATTTTTGTGCATACTTTAATTGGGCAGCATTTAACTAATCAATAGTGATTTGTACATATACCATGAGATATATCATGAGGTGGGCCGTAGAGATTATAGAAATAAAACAATAAAAAAATTCCCTGCACTTATGTTGCACAGGAAAATGCATTTCTCTAACTCTGGATTCCATGATAAAATTAAAGCAGTAAATTATGCATAGCATCAGGAATAATGTGCTGTTTACGAATGATGTCACTTGCAAGTATACACATATGATTTAGAAGAAATAAAGATTTCAGATTTAATTGAGGACACATGCCTTTGATAACTTTCTTCAGATAACTCTTTCTAGTCCTTGAATACTATATCTTGGAACCATCAGCAGGATTTATTTAAAATAAAAACTGCAGTTGCAGTAGTCACTTAAGATTGAGTAATTATTCCCTGGGGCACAATTTTTATATTACCAAAAGCCCAGGGTTTTTAGGGTCCAGAATTCCTTTTGGTCT
This sequence comes from Graphiurus murinus, assembly GCA_004027655.1. Lineage (NCBI taxonomy): Eukaryota > Metazoa > Chordata > Mammalia > Rodentia > Gliridae > Graphiurus > Graphiurus murinus. The sequence continues at coordinate 73,865 of PVLC010003346.1, read as the reverse complement.
ACTAAAGCCATGCTGTTTAGAAAAAGAAGATTAAAATGTAAAAAATGGCATAGGGTTTCTTAACCATGTGGTCTGCCCCATTTCTCTTGATATAGAGCAGAGAGCAATTGCAAACAAGAAAATTCTAATCCATATGCAGCCAGCAGCTTCAGTCTTTCACAGGCTAACAAGTAAGGCTACTATGAGCCCTGTAGCTCCTTTATTTCTCGCATGGGCGCTTCATCACAAGGAGGCCAGGGAAAAGGAACACTTTGTCTTCAGTCTTAGAAAGTACACTTGGAAAATAAAAGAGGATTTCTTGAATAAAACCAGAGGGAAGACATGCATGTAAACAGGATTCTGGAGCTGTACAAAGTAGCGCATGCTTGGATTCTTCCTGCTGAGCTGACAACTTTCTTGGCCAGTGTAGATTTTTATCATAAAAGAAAGAATTTTTAATGCTCAAATTTCCAATCTTGTGAGCTTCTGTATACTTAAGTGATTTTTTGATACTGAAGAAATTAAATCACGTAGAAACTCAGTCCTCAAAGTGCCCGTGTGTGTGTGTGTGTGTGTGTGTGTGTCCACATGCTGGGGATGAAACCCAGGGCCTGGCAAGTACTCTACTACTGAGCTACACCTCCAGCCCCTGAAGTATAGATTTGAGTCTCTTTCTCTGGATAGTTTAGCTGTAGTCTTATCTGCTCAGAGATGAATTTAGGTGACCTCTTGTGGTCTCTTTGATGGCCATATTGGAAGGGTTAAAAACATAATTTTTTTAGCTGGGCGTGGTGGTGCACGCTTGTAATCCCAGCATTCGGGAGGCTGAGACCAGAGGATCCGGGTTCGTGGCCAGCCTGAGCTACCTAGCGAGGCACTCCGCAACTTAGTGAGACTTGGTTTCAAAATAAAGAATAAAAAATAGGGCTGGGGGTATAGCTCGGAGGTAGAATGCTCCTGAGTTCAATCCCTAGTACCGCAAAAAACAAACAAACAAAAAACAAAACAAAAACATAATTTTTATGTCACAGGAAAACTTGTCCCCCATTTTCACATTTATGGGTTGAAGTCTTAAAGTGATTGCATTGTTCTTATTCCCAATGGCTACACTTTATTTACTTTCCAATCTTTAGTAAAAAAAAAAAAAGCATAAATTGAGGTGGATGGAAAACTTCACAGGGCTGCCATCCCCTTCTTGAAGTTCATACTGTCTGCAGGTCCTCTAAGTGATGGCTCTCATCCCACACAGGGAACTCTCATCTCTTTTGCTCTTTGGTTCAGATTTGTTGGTGAACAGCAGACCATATGGTGAAGGAGGACAGATGGGCTTTGAGGAGAAAATTCCTGTAGCCTCTCTTTCTGCAGTTATTGCTTTTTCTGTGCTTTTCTTTAGTAGTTGCCTCTTCTTTTTGGGGGAGAGATGTGGGAGAGAACAGGTAAATCCAGGACAGCAGAGAGATTTTTACCACCTGCTTTCATCTTCTTGCTCCCTTTCTGGCCCTCTCCCATCTTCTCATTTTCTAAATTATTTGTTTCTAAATGTGTCAGTCACGTAGGCAGGGTCTTTTCCTCCCTAGAATAGATCATAGGGCCCTATTCTCAGTCATACTGCTTCAGAAAATCTAGGGCTTGAGTCCTAATACCCTGGGTATGTCTTAAGTTCTGCAGGTGATTTTGGAGTTCAGTTAGATTTGAGGACTGTGGAATATGTTTCTCATCCTAACCTTTGGAGTTCTGGTTCCTAAGTCATAGGAGTCACTGACATGGTGGGACTTAAGTGACAGAAAGGGCCACAAGTACCAGGGCATCCCTGAACTGACTGCCTCGGCTTTGGGATGGAAAGAGCAGTAGAATTTAATCTGTAATCATCCTGTAATACCATGTTTATGGTGTACTAGCTTTTTTCCTCTTTATATTTCTTTTATTTTTTAAATGTGCTTTTATTGGTGCATTATAGTAAATCATGTTGACAATGACATACATGCACACAACACTTGGTGCCCCTCCCCCCACACCTCTCCATTTCCCCCCTTCCCAATACAGAGCACTGGGATTGACGTTGGTTTATTCACATATGTACACATAGTCAGTAGTAGTATTTCCATTAATGAACCTCAGTCTTTCTCTTCCCCCTCCCTTAGACCACCTCCCTGGCTCTACTGAGGTTTCTCCTCCATTATCTGGAGTCCCTCTTGTATCCCTCTTAGAGAAAACATATGACCCTTTACTTTCTGTGATTGGCTAATCTCACTTAACATAATGTTCTCCAGGTCCTTCCATTTCTTGCAAATGACATAATTTTGTTCTTTATTGTTGAGTAGAATTCCATTGTGTGTATTTCTCATAATTTTGTAATTCACTCGTCTGTCGATAGACACCTGGATTGGTTCCATAATTTGGTTATTGTGAATTGTGCTGCTATGAACATGGGTGTGCATATATTACTGTAGTTCTCTGATTTCAGCCTCTTTGGAAAGATACCCGGGAGTGGTGTAGCTGGATCACCAATTGCTGGAAAACTATATTTGCAAATATTGTAGGTAAACTGATAACTCCTCCCAAAGAAGGACTAATAAAAATGTGTACGTTGTTCATGTAAGTGGGGCATCTAAGTGTATTTTTAAAAATAGGATCTATAATTTTACTTGTGATAGTCTTTCCAGTAGAATACAGTATTTCTTTTGTCTTTTTATCAATACAAACTGTAGGTATTTTGATAACATTATCTTTTAACATTTTTCACCACCTCCACTGTCACTAGTATCATGATGGAGAAGCTGGTGGAGGTTATGAGGGTTTGGCTCAGAAGAGGAAGAAATGATGGAGGAGGTAGCCTTTGAGCTGAGCCTTCACAAAATGGAAGATTTGAGTTTTGAGATCAGTATTTTCTGTTGTTGGGAGCATTCCAGACATAGGAAAATGTGAGCAAAGTGAACAGGCGTGCTTCAGAAACAGCAGGCCTCGCTCCCATGGGGCGCACGTGCAGGCTCTATGAAGCACAGGAGTAGAAGAATGGATTGGGGCAGAGTGTCAGGAACTTTCAAGTCATTTCCTTTTGGATTTCATTCTTCGTGTCATAGTTTGGGTAGGGAAATGGGTGCAGAATTTAAAATAGTAACTTCATGAATATAATTAGAGCACCACATCTTGTTTTGAAGATAGTCTTGGAATTATATATCAGAACCTTAAGAAATGCATTTGTGCAGGTGCCTATTTCACACAAGGGGAATTCCTTTAAGGGCTCTCTCGATATCCAGTCTCTGGTCCTGTGAAGTCTGAGAGTTGAGACTACTGTGAAATAAATGATAGCCAGGTCATTCAGCAGGGATAGCGGCTACTTTAGGGTCTTCTGCATCTCTCTACTTTGACAGAATTCCTCTTCACTCCCCTTCCTCATTAACACTCAGGGCTGAAGATCTGTGTCATTTTGCTATCTTTTAGGGAACCCCTCCTAACCTTATGACTTCCTAATTCAAAACTGGATTTTGCTGATGACAGCAGCTGATCCATGTTGCATATCCCTGTCTTTTAGCATCTACTTGAAGTTGAAACCATTTGTGTACTTAATAATTTGTATACTTAAAATATGTACTACTTTATCAGTATGATGGTTTATATACATGTAAAACCTAGGATTTTCATAGGGATCTGGTATAATGATCCCTAGCAGATACAGAAAGGAGGGGGAAAATTAGTTGAAAGGACTAGTTCATCTTCATTCCTTGCTCATTTTTTTTTTCTTTTTTTTTTTTTTTTTTTTTTTTTTTTTTTTTTTTTTTTTTTTTTTTTTTTTTTTTTTTTTTTACGGTACTGGGGATTGAGCTCAAGGGCATTCTACCTCCGAGCTACAACCCCAGCCCTATTTTTTATTCTTTATTTTGAAACCTGGTCTCACTAAGTTGCGGAGTGCCTCGCTAGGTAGCTGAAGCTGGCTGCGAACCCGGATCCTCTGGACTCAGCCTCCTGAATGCTGGGATTACAAGCGTGCGCCACCACACCCGGCTCATTTTTTTTTTTTTTAAAGAATATCTTTTAAAGGATTATTAAAAGCCAAAGTTGTCTACTGACAGGATCAAAACTTTCCTTTAACATTTTTGTCAACATTTTATCTTTTTCTGGTAACGAAGACTTCAGATAATTGGTCAGAAGAAATGTTTCTTCAGAATTTTCTGAAAGAATATTGATTTCCAAAATAGCCATCTTTAAATGTTTCCTAATGATACTGTACTTTAATTTATCCCAGAAGTTTTAAAAAAAGGATTGTTTGGTAAGCAAAATTTCCAAAATTTGAAATCTGTTTATTGAAATTAGATCTTGTCTGTGGATAAAGTATCTACCAGATTTAAAAATAATCATAGATAGAAGTGCAGTATGAAAATCCTATGAGCTCCATACTTACATAAGAGAATTTATTAAATATGACAAAACATTTCAAATTAGTGAGGAAAGATAGATTATTCAGTTAATGTTAGAACTAGTGGGTATTCATATAGAAAAGAAAAAAGTACAAATTCCAAATAAATGCAAGATTTAAAAATATGAGAAGAAACCATATTAGTATTCTTTTATAAACAGCATGAGAAATGACAGTCTATGTCTGATATAATAACTAGAAGCTATAAAAGAATATATTGATTACAAATCAGTGATATAAAAGTCCCTACATTTCTATATGGCAGAGATCATGGGGAGGGCAATGAATTTTTCACCAAACCGAAAAAAAGTTTTATAAACCACATCTCAAAGAGCTGATATTCTTAGTATATAAAAAAGATCTTTCAACTCTGATTACAGACAGAAGACTGCTTTCCTAAAAGAATAAAAAGCTCCTACAAAGTAGTAAGAGAGAAACAAACCAATAGAAAGTTGGGACAAAAGGGATAATTTAACAGTTCATAGAGAAATACAAGTGATTTTAAAATGTTTAAGAGATGCCAAACGTCATTCATAATACAATATAAACAACATAAATTAAAATTACACTGAGATTCCATTTTTCACAGATCTGTTTTTCAAAAATGAAAAACCTTGGTAGCAATGGATTGGCAAAAGATCTGGGATTACTGTGAAGTCACCACCTGAGTCATGTGAGGGAAGTGGGCATCCTCAGGCACTACTGATGGGGGAGGAAGGGTAAAGGTACCCTCAGTGGAGGGCAGTGTTGGTACCTCTCAACGTGATCAGTGCATGTGTTGGCTTTGATTTGGTGATTCTCTGTTCAGTTTACTCTAGAGACAGGAGATTTTCATGTCAGCCTTGTTCACAATAGCGAAAAAATTGGAAATTACTTTAATGCTCATATGTAGGGGTCTGGTAAATTGTAGTGGAATTCCATGCTTAAAAAAAAAGAAAGATGAAGGAAGCAAAGTAGAGAAGAGTGTGTGTGATGTTTACCATTTGTGTAAAAAAGGGACAAAATAGGCTATATTTATATTTGTGTGTGTGTGTGTGTGTGTGTGTGTGTGTTAGTTACTGGCATTCTGTCTCTGAGCAACTCCCCCAGCCATGTTTTATTTGAAACAGGGTTTTACTAAGTTACATAGGGCCTTGCTAAGTTGCTGAGTCTATCTACAAACCTGTGATCCTCCTGTCTCAGCCTCCCAAGTACTAGGATTACAGGCATGTGCCACCACACCTGTCTATATTTGTATTTCTTTATATCCAACTAAAATAAATGCTTCTGAGTGAACACAAGGGAATTAAGAACTGAACCTAGAGGAAGATTTTGTCACTGTACATACTTCTGCTTCTGTGTTTTGGACCATTTGATGACATTACCTTAAAAAAAAAGTCCTAAAAGATAAATTCTGAAGGGAGAGTCTTGAAAAAATAAAAATTAAAATATGTCATTTATGGCTGGGGGTGTAGCTCATTGTGAACGTGTGTGCTTAGCATGTGAAAGGTCCTCGGTTCATTCCCCGGCACCACCAAAATGAAGGAAAAAAATATGTAGTTTTGATAAAATGTTTTAGCTTCCTTGCTTGAAAATTAACTTTGCTTTAAGGAGGAAATGTGGGCAGTTTAGGGGGAGGGAGAGCATGTGTGTTTAATTAAATTGCTTTTTTCAGCAGTATTAAAAATCAGTCAGTGTCATTTGGTGAGGGATATATTAAAATCCTATGAGACACTTGAGTTGCAGGTTTGTTTTGAAGCCGGACCAAGAGAAGAAAGGGTTAAAGGTGTGATGCAGGTGAAGGAAGGGTTAAGGGCATTATGCAAGCTGTTCAGTAAAAAGGAAGTGCATTACAAAATGCTGAGCTCAGGAGTCTGGCTGTCAGCCAAGCCTTTGCTTTCCTCACTACAGCTGAGGGCTTTCGAAGCTTCCCACCAGTGGGTTTGTCTGAACTGTTTAGGAATGCGGCCGCGGTCGCCAGCTGACGTCAGCGCCGCCGGTTCAGCCGCGGGCCAGAGCCACGGACTGACAGCGCGGGGGCTGGGGGGTGGGGCGGGGCGGGGCCTGGATGTGACTGACAGCGAGGGGCGGGGCGGCCTGTGTGACTGACCGGGCAGAGACAGGCGCGGCGGCGCGCGGGTTGCGTTTCTGTAATGAATAGTAAATACTGATTATAGATATTCTTTGTAATAAGAGGAAGGACTTTTTTTTTTTTTTTTTTTTTTTGCGGTACTGGGGTTTGAACTCAGGGGCATTCTACCTCTGAGCTATACCCCCAGCCCTATTTTTTATTCTTTATTTTGAAACCGAGTCTCACTAAGTTGCGGAGTGCCTCACTAGGTAGCTGAGGCTGGCCGTGAACCTGGATCCTCCGGTCTCAGCCTCCCGAATGCTGGGATTACAAGCGTGCGCCACCACGCCCGGCTAGAGGAAGAACTTTTTTTTTCTTCATTTTTTGAAAGTCAGGGCTCTGTTGCTTCTGTTTAAATGATCAATATAAACAGGAAAATAAGTGTAACATATATCAAATTGTCAAATTCCAGGGCCGTGTTTTGTTTTTGTTTTTTGTTCCTGAGAGGGAGGAAGAAAGAGTAAAAACTTGGTTATTTTTAACAGTGGGGAGACTAGAGGTCATTTTTGCTTGGTGTTTCCTACTTAAAGTCTGTTTTCATTTCAGAATTGGTACCGAAAGAATTAAAAGCGTTCAAGTTAGTCGGGCGCGGTGGCGCACGCTTGTAATCCCAGTACTTGGAAGACTGAGACCAGAGGATCAGAGGTCGCGGCCAGCCTCAGCTACTTAGTGAGGCACTCCGCAACTTAGAGACTCTTTCAAAATAAAGAATAAAAAATAGGGCTGGGGGGTAGAATGCCCCTGGGTTCAATTCCCAGTACCACCAAAAAAAAAAAAAAAAAAAAAAAAAAAAAAAAAAAAAAAAAAATCACTAAAGGCGTTCAAGTGCAGTTTTTTTGTAAAACAAAGATCAGAAAGAAGAAAAAGTATGTGGAAAACTGCCAAAATTGAATACCTCTCTATTAAAACCACGTTTCGGCCTGATAGCTTCGGGTTATTGCGGATGTTTCAGCCAATAGAGAAATATGCCTATTTCTTGGTGACATCTAACAAGGATCCCATTTAAAACTATTTCCCCTTTTCTCTCCACGTCCTGTTTTCTAATGGTTAACTTTACTGTTTAAAAACATTTGTTTTTCTGGACTGTTTATCAATTAGATCATTTTGCTGAGTCATATCCAAGAATTTTGTTAGTCTTCTGATACAACTTAGGTAATGTGAGTGAGAGTCAGCGCTTTCGTGGAGGGGATATGTGAGGCAATGAGAGGTGCTGGTGGTATCCATGGAGTGCAAGGGGTTCATGGACCGGGATCTAGAAAGGTCCATTAAACTTAATGGAAAAGTTTGTCACTTGACCAGGCTAATTAATAAAGGAAGAATGTTTTAAGTGGCTGCTGAAGTTACCAGATAGTTAATTTGTTCTTGTTAAGAAGTTTCTTCTGTGTGATCTGGATCGTTTCCTTAGGCATCAATAACATTCACCTGGAGCAGGTCATGGTCACTGATTTTACTGTGATTGTAGCAGCTCATCGCAGGAAGATGAAATCAGCCTGTAGACCAGGAAGAAAACAGTAGAAAACTCAAGATGATTTTTGGTGAAAGACAACATGAACATCTCAAAAATTACCCAGAGTGCTCAGGACCTTAGTACAAAGTTGACAGTTGCACAGAATTTAAGCCTGTTCCGAGTTTGTGGATAGTATAATAATAGTTGGTGTATTTTATTTTTAAAACATATCAGACTAGACTTTAAGGACTCGTGTTTTTCTGGCAGTGGTACACATTATGCATTGTAATATTAGCAGTATAAAGGGTTGTAAACTATTCTGTTACACAGAACTCATATTAAGGTCATTTCATTTAACATATGGGATAGCTAACAGTAATATTTGCCAGATTAAACATTGAATTAAGAACAAAATGTGAATTCTACTTAGTTTGCTTAGTCACCAATTATGACTTTATCCACTCACTTTTAATCCCACTGTGTCTTGGTTTCTCCAGGAGGAAATGCTTTTAATTAGTTCTCCCATAATAGGACTCAAGGAAAAAAAGGCTATTATCAAAATGTAAGAATACTTGGGTAATAATACAGTATACTTCTCATGCTAGGAATAGGTAGTAGAGGAAATGATGACCTGGTGGAGATGCTAACTCATCTTTCCATCTCCCTGCTTGTCTGTAGTGCCCCAGCACTCTTGCTGGGAAGTTCACACTGTGCTCTCAGTGCTTTGAGTGTATTTAGATTAGGGGTTCCTTTTTTTTTTTCTTCCCCAAAATAGTTACCAATTCTTCTAAGCTACAATCCCCATACAATATAGAATGAATGCTTACATCTTCTTGGAAGAGTCTATATTAGGACTCTTAATACTCTGGAACAAAAGTATGAGATAGTTAACCAAATTTTACTTTAATACCAACTAAGGTGAGTACATTTTGGGTTATAAAGGATGAGAACTTGGCAGAACTTGCTGCCCAGTAGTGAGTGAAAAACAAATCACCTAGTTGAAAGCTTTTGCTCAAAGCTACAGGGTAGTTTTGCTGCCACAATACTGTATTTTAGGAAATTTCATTCTTTAATAACACTTTAAAAGTACTTTTGTCTAGTTAACATATTGGGGGGGTACTGGCAATTGAACTCAGGGTCATTTTACCTCTGAGATATACCCCCAACCCTTTTTGTTTTTGTATTTTGAAACAGGATCTTGCTAAGTTGCTGAGGCTGACCTCAAACCTGTGATCCTCCTGTCTCAGCCTCCCAAGTACTGGGATTACAGGCATGCGCCTCCATATTTAGCTTAACACATGTTTTGAAAGTATTATCTGCATTGTCCTAATGCCTTCAGGCTGCTATAACAAAATACCTTTAACTGGATGGTCTGTAAACAACAAATTGATTTCTCATAGGTCTGGAGGCTAAAAGTCCAAGATCAAGGTGCCAAGAGATTCAGTGTAGATGTAGTAGGCCTATTTTTCTGGTTCATAGATGGTGCCTTCTTGCTATGTCCTAACATGGCTGAAGGAAGAGTGAAGGGTCTTTTTATTTTTTTTAAATAAGAGCATTAATCCCATTCATGAGGGCTCTACCCCCATGACCTAATACTATCACCTTGGAGGTGAGGATTTCAGCATATTAATTTTGAGGGGACGTAGACATTCAGACCATAACATATATTTTCATTTGTAGTTATTATGCATTAAATTTTTTTGGACTGGGGATTGAACCCAGGGGTATTCTGCCTCCTAGCCACACCCCCCTACCCTTTTTAGAGAGTCTTGCTTTTTAGAGAGTCTTGCTGAGTTGCTGAGGGTAGCCTCGAACCTACAGTCCTCCTGTCTCAGTCTCCCAATTACTGGGATTACAGGTATGCACCACCTCACCCGGTTGTGCCTTCAGTTTTTAGAAAATTAATCAAAGACGACATAGCTGCCAGTGTAGAATAGTCTCAAATAACCAAAATAACTACACTGAGGTGATTTGATTCCAACCCACTAGAAAAGAAAATTGATGTTTGTTAGTTTTGTAGCTTAACCTTAGCAAATCTTTGATTTCTATTAGATGGTTTACAGTTTTGGACTAAATATGTAGATACCATACCATACCAGTTCATCCAGTCAATCATGAGGGATTGAAACTGGGACCCCTATACTGAGACTCCATGATAAAAAGAGGAAAAACCTCACAGAATAAAATTGAGCTGCTTTTCATGAAGTGGTAGAGCTCTTGGCAAGGTTAGAAGTACAACTCATCTTTTTGATCTGGCATCTTTTTGTTTATTTAAGGTGTGGGAGAAGAAGCATCCTTGGTTTGTTTGGTCCTGTGAAGGCTGACAGCTCAGGCATACTGTTGTAGTTTTAGTATGTCTCAGGGTTTGAATTTAGAATCTCCCCTTCCCATTTCCTTGCTTATCAGGAATTAGTGATGTGAAGTCATGTATTATGTTATTTGGAGCAGCTAGCAGCACATTTGTGTCATTTCTGTTTAGTATTTTGACCATTTTCATATTTCTACTTGCTTCCATTGAAATAGAATTGAAGAGAGTAAGTTCAGCAGTGAAAACAGACTGTCAAAACCAAAGAGGAATATTGTGCTTGCTTTTCAAAACTCTTCTGTTAATTTCTGTATTGGTTCTAAGAGCCTTCCTGAAGAATCTATGTTTGTTTGGGAGTATCCATCTTGAATATTAATTTTAAATGGTTTATTTTTAATTTCTTCTCATTGGGGCTGGTTTCATGTATTGTTTTCTGTTTTATTGTTGAAGGTGTTTGTCATTAAAATTTATTTTCTGTTCCTATCCGCTAATTCGTTTGTTCATTCATTCATTCATTCTTTTTCAGATTTTTTTGAATATGTATTATGTGTCAGATCTTACATTAGTTGCCAGGTACATATTGTCATATAAACACAGTCCTTGCCTTGTGGAGCTTGTAGTCTAATGGAAATTAAAAATGATAAAGTGTGTGTTAAGGAAGCTCCTGAAGAGGCATGACCTTCCTTACAAACACACTTTAACCATGAACATGGGTTCTTTAAGAACCCAGTGAGATGGTAGAGGAGAGGAATATAGGGGAGAATGACACCCAGGTGGGGTAGGAGAAGTGGATAGGGCCAGGACCATCCTGTGAGGTGTGTCTAGGGCACGATGAGCTGGGTTTTCCCCCCCAAAGTAGCATGTAGCTTTATTCTAGTGTAGCAACCCTCTGGCTGTGGTGTGGAGATGTGTTGATGAGGGCAAAAGCAGAAGCAGGACCTTAATGAAGAAGCTGGTTGCCATAGTTTATGCGAGATGAGTTTGGATGAAGGTGGAGCAGTGTAGATGGAGAGAAGTGGGCAAATGAGCAGGGTTTATTGATGAGATTGGAGGGGTGGGAGGTAAAGAAGGGGGAAGAATTTTGAGTGGCGGGGCTGGTGACTTGGCATGGAAATGGTGGAGAAGGAAAGTTTGGGATTTGAGCTAATCAACAGAGGTCAGATATACCTGAAGTATCTTTTCTTTTCCTTATAAAATTAGCTATATTAAATTTGAAGATTTTTCTTTTTTTTCTCCAGTGCTGGGGCTCCACCCCAGGACTTCACACATGCTGGGTACACACTTTACCACTAAGCAACCCCACATCCCTGAAAATGCAGGCTTTTAACTCCTATTTGTTGAGTGTTTGAGTAATTTAGGCAGAATTATTTCATAGTAGGAGACTCCTGTCTGCTCTGTGGAAGAGGAAATATCTTATAATAGACGTTCAATAAACAAACCCCCAAATTGAGTACTTCTTCATGAAAAAAACTCTGCTATGTTCATTAACTGTGTCTAGGAGGTGAATAGAGTAAGATTGTATATATTTCAGAATAGTAATCATCCAATACCACTTTTTATTAATTGATTCTTAAGTAATTTTTGCGGTTCTTTTTCCCTAAGAGATTTCAGGTGTCTTAAAGAGAAAGATATGGTGTAGGTTGAGCATCCTTAATCTGAAATTTTTAAATGCTTTAAAATTTGAGACTTTTTGAGCACATACATGATGCTATAAGTGGTAAACTCCACACCTGATCTCATGATAGGTCACATTTAAAACGCAGGCATACCAAAAACATTGTGTAAAATTACCTTTGGTTATGTGTACAAGTATATATGAAATATAAATGAAGTTTGTGTTTAGACTTGGTTCCTACCCCCAAGATATCTCACTATATATGAAAATATTCCAAAATCTGAAAAATGTCCCAAATCCAAAGCACTTCTGGTCCCAGGCATTTCAGATCAGATATATTCAACCCATCTAAGTAAAATAATAAATTAGAAATAGGAAACAGACTAATTTGCCAGTTAAATAGTGTATCAAATTTGAAATAGTGTACAGCTGTGTTTTTAGAATAGTGTTAAAATCAGGACACTGTTTCAATCCCAGTTCATTTATGTATTGGATAGAAGGTTGGAAAGTGGTGTTTTATAATGTTATTTTTCATGTTTGCAGATGATTCGATTAATGTATTCATAATAAGCCTGCCCTTAAATTTTTCTTAGACTGGTAGATCCAAACTTTTTCATGTGATTTTCCTTAAAACTAGTTACACACTTATGATAGAACCACCCAATAAATTTGTGACTGTGAAACAACAAATAATACTTCATTTGGTACTTAGTTCTCTAAGTATAGCTGAGTGACTCTATTTTATTTTATTTTTGGCACTTGGGAATTAAACCTACCTCTGAGCTATACCCCCAGCCCTATTTTATTTTTATTTGGAAACGGGGTCTCACTAGGTTGATGAGAGTCTCACTACTTGTTGATCCTATGATCTTCCTGTCTCAGCCTCCTAAATACTGGGATTACTAGTGTGTGCCACCAAGCCCAGCCGGAGTGACCCTATTATGCAGATTAGGTTGGATTGGAAAAACTGGTTCTAGCCCATGATAAGACTTTATTGAAGTTAGGGAAACAATAAATTGGGTAATAAGAACCAAACATATCTAGAAATTTGACAGAAATGACCTAAATAATAGAAACTACAAGAAATACTGAACACTCTATGACTTGCACTCTTAACGCTTTTCTCTGCATTGCTTTTATCTCAGTCTTAATCCTCAGAAGGAGAAGAAATAGATGTGGCTGAAACCTCACTCTATAGATGAGGAAACTGAGGTGCAGGGAAGTTATTACTTGCTCAGGGATATACAGCTAACCAATGCCAGGTTTGAACCCATGCTCTCAGTCACTATTCTCTTTGGCTAGAACCAAAAGACCCATGTTTCTGTAGGCTTTTCTGGAGAAGAATGGTGTGCAGAGAAGATAATGTAGGGTAATTCAAATAGGCTTTTTCTGGTTAGTTAGAAGATGAAATGTATGATGTGGAACCTATAAAGTAATTAAGAGGAGGTGCTTCATATGTTATGAAATGAATATAATTTTGTCATGTGGTATAGGAATGTTAACATAGAAATACGTACTGTACCTATGTAGGAATAAGTTGGGATAGATATGAGATGAGAATTGTAATTGGCCACACAAGGGTCCTGGACTTCATTTTTCAACAGTTAGGCAAAGGTCACAGTTAAAAGGTATCATCACTATCTCTTAGTATCTGCTGCTAGATAAGCTTCAGTCAGTGAATGTAATGTATATGCTGCTTTCTACCCCAGAAGGAATAGTTAGGGCTCTAAAACTTTTTTTTTTTTTAACAACTGAGAACTTAAGGGTAACCCTTCATAAAATATTTACCAATGAAAGGTAATGGGAGCTTAAGTTATTCAAGATAAGCTTATCAGGGTTTGGAATACCAGCAGTCTGATTTTACTGTAAAACCAAAATCACAGCTCATAATCTAAGCCTGTCCTTCTTTCTTGAGTGGTGGGTAGAGAAGTATGTGGATCCTAGGAATCACTGGAGACAAAAAGGGCTAAATGGAAGTACTCTGTCTCTACACGAGTTTGCAGAAAAAAAGGCATTTCCTTTCTCACTCAGTTAATCCAGATCTGGGCAGGAACAAACAGGAACGAAGGAGCAGCGTTTGGTTTTTACAGTGCTGTTCTACCAGCTTAACTCTGAGTCCTTCTTAGGATGCTTCTGTTTTAGTAACCCCTTGGGATTTCTCTGCTGTTGAAAATTCTCTTCATGTAGCTTCATCCTTCCCCCCTCCTCCAGAAATGAGACTTTTTGAAATTTTTAATAAGAATTTTAGATAACTCCTGCAGTAATTTCCAGGAGCCATAGCCTCTGATACTGTGCTGCGTTTGATCTTCCTCCTAGCTGATAATATACCTATCACAGTCTGTACACCTCTGATCTCTTCCTGAAGGTATGAGGATGTCCTCTTTTTGGATTCTTTCAGAAGTGATGAGTGACCAGTATAGGTAAGCCTTTTAGGCAAGTGATTAGGACTTCATGCTAATGAGATATGAATAAGTGTTTGATCCTTGTAGGTCCACCCTTCTGGAGTGATTTAGGTTAGCTATGTCCCTTCCTTTGGTCCCATGTGACCGACTAAGCTAGCCAGATGCCTTGCCAGCAAACACCTTTGGACAATGAAACCAAATTGAAAAGATGAATTGACGCAAATACGTTGGTAAGAATAGAAAAAACACAAAGCCTAGGTAAAAGAATAGAAGTTGAGGGAAGTGAAGAGAATGAATGGCAAGGATAGACAGAGAGAGACAAAGAGACAGTGTCTGCATGTATTAGCATTAGCCTTAAGGACAAAGTGAAATTAGGTGGAAATAATAGTTGTATAGATGAAAAGGACTCATAGTTCACCAGGATTTCACTGCCTCTCTACTAGAAGGTCCTGCTTCAATATATATTATCTACATTGAACAGGTTTAGAAGATTATTAAACTAAAATTACTCATCTGTGCCAACTAAAATGCCACTAAAATTACTCAAGTTCAGTTCCAAAGTGAATATTTTGAGTTGGAAATAGATCCATATTCTCGAAGAAGCCTTCATGTAAGTTAGAAAAGCTATGTGTTCATTTTTCATGAATATATTTTTAAAGATAATTCTTAGTCCATTTTCTGTTGCTATAAGAGAAGGATTCCCCACAGAATCATGTTTGGCTCATGATTCTGGAAGTTGAGAAGTCCAAGATCAAGGTGTCCCATTTGGTGAGGACCATCCTGCTGCTTTACAACATGGCAAAGGGCTAGAGAGGCAGAGGGACAGAGAGTGCTCCAGAGGGAGGAAGGAAGAGAGGGAGCAGGGACATAAGAGTAGCAAAAGAATATTCTTCATTCTTTTCTTTTTCCTTTGCTGATGCTGGGGATGGAACCTAGGGCCTTGGGCATGCTAGAGCAAGCAGTGTACCACTAAGTTATACTCCCAACCCCTGGAATATGCTTTTCTAACAAAGGCCTCCTGCCATAACTAGTCTATTATCAAAAAGGATTAATCCATTAATGGGAATGGAGGCTTCATAACCTAATTGCCCCTTAAAGAGAAAGTCCCAACCTTTCAGTTACAATGGCAGTTGAATTTCAACATAAAAATTGGAGTGGACATTCCAATCATAGCAAATATTGTTGAGGATACAGATTAAAAATGACAGAACACAGGAGCTAGAAAAGCTTAAGAGGCTGTGATCTCACTGTGTGTTTGAAAGATGAAAAGCAAAAACTATCCAAAAAAAGGTTCATGTAAACATGTGCTTTTCTTAGTGCTCCCATTGTTTCAGTGTAGGTAACGAGGTCCTTGTTTCTTAAGAATGTACTTTAAAATTTTCCAGTTAGGAAGAACTTTTGTTTTGAAATACTATAAATGTGTGTCTTTTTCTACACTTAAAGGATATACTCAAAATTTTAGAGAGTGGGTAGATTGTTGTGAATTTTCAAAGCAGATTGTACCTATCACAGTTTTGCTCTGTAAGCAAAATACATTTTTTTTTTCTGATTAAGAAGTTCCAAGAGAAACCTTAAGGATCAATGAAAGACATTGGGAATATCACAGAATAATAGTAGTTTTAGAACAGGAAAGTACTTTAGAGATCATAAAATCATCCTATCAACTTATAAATGAGAAAACTTAAGGCAATGATAAATTAAGTGGTTTGCAGAGCTTTAACTTTCCAGCAGGTAGAGTCAGAACCAAGACTGTAGACTTTTGACTTGCAGTACAGTCCTGTCATTAGTACCAGTAAGGTACTTTGAAGGTGGATTATCTTAATGGGACAGGAAATGACAACTACTTTTGTTCATAGGACTCATAAAACCCATCCATGGGTTTTGAAAAGATCAATAATTTTAACACAAAGGATTTGATTCAGAATTCTTCTGTCACTTTTATTTAAATGAAACCCAGTGCCTTTCCAGGTGATTGTGGGGAAAGACACAAAAACATATATTTCAGAGAGAAGTGGTGTGGATGATGGCAGAGATGTGGATGTGTGGTACTATAAGGACAAAGGCAAGAGGATTGCCTTTAAAACGATGTCTCATTAGGGAAACAATATTTAATTTACTAAGTCACCTTGTTTTTCACATCTCTCAGCTCCTGTTTATAATTTAGTTGAGGTATTTTCCATGCAGAGTGATGGATTTTCTAACAGGAAAGCTTTTGCAGCCCATAGAGTAGAGTTGACTTCTTTATCAATATCAGTGGGCCTTGGCTTCTGCAGTCATTCATTGGATTTGACTGACCAGCGAAGTTTACAAAGATTGAAAGATAATTGGTTCTACGTTATCTTGTTGGTTATGTTATTATTGATTGTATCACATTCATTCCAGTTTCCATGAGCCACTGAATGAACCAGTGCTATTCTCTGGGCTCACTATTTTAAGTTGATTTTCTTTTTCATTTGTTCTCAAGCTGCAACATTTAGATGTTAAGATTAAGCTCTGTTTCTAGTCTTCTAGGTATAGAATTGCATTGTACAGTAAGGTGGCCACCAGCCACATGTGACTGGTCCAGGATATCATAACTTTCCACACAGCGTAAACCTTTCTGAAAGGCTTATCTGTCCTGAGGGATATGCCGCTTAGGACAATGGTAATATGCCACCCTTGTCCTCTGGTTGCATTGATTATAGAGAATATACAACAGATAGTGGATTGATCTGGGCAGGAGTTATGTGTGCAACTGGCTTAGGAATAGCCATGGTTTCATTAATAGAAAGACCCTTAAAATTGCAATGAGTAGGTCTGGGTTGAATTCCAACTTTGTATCTTACCAGAAGTATGAACTTGAGCTAATTACTTGTTGCCTTTAAACTTTTCAGTACCTTCTTTTTTTTTTTTTTTTTTTTTTTTTTTTGCGGTACTGGGGATTGAACTCAGGGGCATTCTACCTCCGAGCTACACCCCCAGCCCTATTTTTTATTCTTTATTTTGAAACCGAGTCTCACTAAGTTGCAGAGTGCCTCACTAGGTAGCTGAGGCTGGCTGCGAACCTGGATCCTCCGGTCTCAGCCTCCCGAATGCTGGGATTACAAGCGTGCGCCACCACGCCCGGCTTTCAGTACCTTCTAAACATATTGGAAGGTACTTTATAAAGTCTATACAAATAGTTTTATGGTTATTGTAGGAATTACATGCATCAGAATTTTAAATTTGCAATAATAATGTTTAAGTTCTTTCATTTTTACTTGTAAGGCATCACATTGAATCAATTGATAAAAGTAGAATACAACCTAACAAAAAAGTTAATGCTTGGGAGATTAGCAAATTATTAAATGACGATATAAGATTAAGTAATGGACCAGGTTAAAGACCTACTAGATGATACTAATGCCCTAGCTTCTTACAATATAGCTGAAAGTTTTAGCATTGTTATAGACATTCCACTTGCTCCTAGACCAGCAGGTGATTCATTTAACATCATGGAAAGACAGTTCATCTACAATGGGATTTTAAAATATTTTCTATATATAAGTTCCTAGCCGGGCATGGTGGCACAGGGTTGTAATCCCAGCATTTGGGAGGCTAAGACTGGAGGATTTGGGTTCGAGGCCAGCCTTAGGTACTTAGTGAGGCACTCCACAACTTAGTGAGACCCTGTTTCAAAATAAAGAATAAAAAATAGGGCTGGGGGTATAGCTCAGAGGTAGAATGCCCCTGAGTTCAATCCCCAGTACTGAAAAAAAAAATAAGTTCCTGGTATTTTTACTAAAATATATAGCTTTTTTTGTTGAGTTGTTATCCGTGTTACCTACTGGGCTGAGTTGCTGAGGAGCAGAGCACGCTGGGGAATGAGGATGGGGAGTATGCAGGCACTGGAACAATCTGACTTGGTCACTTATTAAAAAGTGATTCTAGAGGTTGCCTTCTGGCACCACCCAGATGGTAAGTGTCACTTTATTTGAACCCTACATTCCACTGTCAGTGGGATGGCTATCTATGCATTCAGTTCTGCACAAATTATACAAGCCAATGAGCCTTCTGCCCAGAATCATAAAGAGAAAGCAAGAATATTGGAAACCTAAAATACTTCATATGTTTAAACATTCAGCTGGGAGTGTAGCTCAATGGTGGAGCACTTCCCTAGCCTGTGCCAGGCCCTGGGTTCAATCCCCAACACTGTTGGGGGGAAAGAAAGAAATAAAAAATCTCCAATGTATTACTTACAGGCGTAACAGTATTTTATTCTTCTAAGCTACCTCCTCTATGAGCGTTTTCTTACCCCTTCCCCCACAAATGAGCTGCCTCTCGTATTTCCTTAGCATTTTGCTTATTGCTTTGTTATTGTCATCCCTTTTTGCCTCCATCACTTCTGTTGATGGACAGCCACGTTTAGACTCTGATGGATGCCTGTGATGAGTACGCTTCTTGAAGGACAAAGACTATAATGAGAAAGAGGAATTAAAACTTGTGCAGGCTCTAGGGGCACATATAGGAGTAGAAGATGAATTTTAATATGTGAAGTATCTTTTTCCATTTTCCTAAAAAATGAAGAGAGCTGCTTAAGCGTTTGAGCTGAAGCTAGGTAACCATTTACTAGACATAATGTCACAGGAATTAGGATATAAACAGAGGGCTTCCTTGGGTCATTTTTTGGGTAATTACTAGCTCTGAGAGAATTATATATATTGGGAACTTAGGGCAAATACAGAGAGAAGATAGCGATGTAGAGAATGTCTCCTGAGGTTGTTGATAGAGAAGAAGCCAGGACTCAGACCTAGGTGGTGCCCAGAGAAAAGAAGCTGGCAAAGAGAATCTTGATCTTCTCCTCAGGTACTTCAAGCACAGTGCAGTTTGCTGCTTCTAATCTTGGCTTCCTCCCAGCTGCTTCTCAGCATCCTGCAAACCTCACTTTGGGTTGTCCCAGCTCTATGCCATCGCTCATCCTTGGCTGGAGGATCACTCTTGTTGGGGAGACAGAATAACACTGTGGCTTATGAGTTTGGGTCTGGAACCAGCCTGCTCAGGATTGAATCTTGGTTCTCCTTTGCAAACTTCAGCAAGATAAATTCCATTTTGTGCTTCAGTTTCCTCATCTGAAAAATGAGGATGTCTCTGAGAATGATACTGTATTTGATTAAAACCGAGACTACGTTATAAGATGCACTCCGCATTATGAACCACTAAGAAAAAATACTGTCCATTTAACTGCAATACATCACTGAATAAAAGAGTCAAGTTTCAGAAAGGCTTAAATTGACAAGAAGGTGCATATTGATAGAGTTACCAAAATACGGTAGTGGCCTACCTCCCTCAGGACTGTTCAGAGGCGTACGTTAGTATTTGTAACATACAGCACAAAGTAAGCACTCTGGTAGTTAGCTGTTGTTTATAGTAGTGAACCTGTGCTAGTTAGATTAATTTAGTTATATAGACCACTATCCCTGCTCTGAAAGACATACCTCATTTCTAGTTATAGAGAAACTCAGAGAAGGATAAAAATTTCCATACAACCTGGAATTGGAGACATAATTCTTTGGGAGTAGAGTGTAAATGAGTAAGACTAACTTTTTAGGTCAGGAAGACAGGAAAGGCTATATACGTCTTGATGATGGCTCCCAGACAGTTCAGGTACGAGCCTGCTAGATTTCAATATTCACTGTGGAGGGGATCACAGAGGATATTGTCTACCTTTATTTATTTTTAGCTGATTTCTTTATTCAGAACTTTTTATTTTAGCTTTTGGGAAGAAAGACATTTGTTTTGACCCACGTGTTAAATGTCACATCTTTTTTCTTTTGCAAAATGGAATAAGACACTGGTGTGGGTGCTACTATGAGCTAAAATACACGGCTTGGTTTAGTTCTAACTGAAGTGAATACTGTAGTAATTTTACTGAGTTTTAAATGCTGTTTGGGTTTTTTTTTTTTTTTTTTAGACTATTGTTAAAAATCACAGAGATTCCAGAAATATTTGAAGCAACAGGGAAAATGGTCACATTTCATTAGATAGCTTCTTGTGTTGTTCCTGTGGGTTTCCCTCCTCTTTTTCTGGCCTTCCCTCAACTTTGTGGGTCACTTTATACTGAGAGGTTGTGCCTTGTGCCCTTCGCCTTGGCCAGCTGTTACTCTTAGTCATGAGAGGAGAGGAGGAAACCAGTGACTTTCTGTGGACCACTGCCACTGTTATAAAGCAAATTCTCAGTTATTTACAGGAAATTTTATTTCACTTTCTTAGGCTTTACTTTTTTTTTTTTTTTTTTTTTTTTTTTGCGGTACTGGGGATTGAACTCAGGGGCATTCTACCTCCGAGCTATACCCCCAGCCCTATTTTTTATTCTTTATTTTGAAACCGAGTCTCACTAAGTTGCGGAGTGCCTCACTAGGTAGCTGAGGCTGGCCGCGAACCCGGATCCTCTGGTCTCAGCCTCCCGAATGCTGG
>PVLC010003346.1:20057-53061 GCA_004027655.1 Graphiurus murinus | reverse complement strand
TTTTAATCATATTTTGTTTTGAAATATGGGAATAGCTTAAGTTAAAAACAAAACACACACACACACACACGATGTAGTGAAAGGTATAGGGATGGTGTGATGGAGACTTTTGTCTAGGAAGGAGAAGCCATAGTTGTGCTAAGGCTTGAGGACAATCAAAGGACAGAGCCATACCATTGTTCCATTTGGTGCCAGTCACTTTGTCTTTTGTGTGGATGGCGTCCTCAGGATTTGAATGGTAGAGTAGAACTATAGGAAGGGAACTCAAACTTCAAGATCATGAATGATAAGTTAAAAGTGCTGAGAAGAGGTGTTTTTAGAGGTGACTGGAGAATCATACCAGTATAGTCTTACAGAATTCAGGTCAGAAAGTCGTATTGTGTAGTATCAGGTGCTGGGGGAAGCCTTTGTATTTCACATTTATGAGATCATTTGTATTTCACATTTATGAATTCTGAGAGAGCCCTGAGGAGTAGATACTTAGAATATAAACCAGATTGCAAGCAGTTAAGCAAGTGGAAGAGGAGAGGTGGGAAGTGGCTTAAGACATGATTTTAGAAACTAACTTTATGGCTAACTAGATGAGGTAATTATATAAAAATAATTCTGCATTCCAAAGTTTATTTTAATTTTTTGACACAAAAACTACCTATTTGTGGAGTGCTATGTGATATTTCAGTATATGTATACATTGTGCAATGTTCAAATTAGAGTAAACATATCTATCTCCTCAAACATCACATTTAAGGTAAAAACATTCAAAATCCTTCTCCTATCTCTTTGCAATAGCACGCTAGAATTTCTTGTTCCTATGAAATTATAACTTAATACCCATTCCTCAACCTCTACCCATAACTCTCTGCCCTCTACTTTCCCCAGCCTCTGGTAAACACTATTCTATTCAGTTTCTATGAGATCAACTTTTAGATTCCACATATGAATGAAATCATATGGTACTTGACTTTCTGTACTTGGCTTAACATAACACATCATCTCCAATTCCATACATGTTGTAGCAAATGACAGTATTTCATTCTTTTTAAATAGAAGAATAATATTGCATTGTATGCATGTACTTCATCATCAGTTGATAGTTAGATTGTTCCATTTCTTGGCTCTTGTGAATGTTGCTGCAATAACCATGGGAGTGCAGATGTCTCTCAGACATGCTGATTTAATTTGGATATTATTTTGAATTATTAGTGATGTTTTATAATTTACTTCATTTCAAAATGTTTTAGAAATTTTGTATAATATTTTGAGAAATTAGTAAGATCCTCAGATTTTGTTTGCCACTCTATTCTTATTAGTCTTATTAATTTTAAATCTTATATTCAATCTTATTTAGTTGTATCTTCCATAGTATTACAGAAGCTTTTTGTGAATTTCCAGCAGTATATGTGTAAAAAATAAACATAATGAAAATGAATGGTTTTTCTAAAGGTATAAAGTGATTTTCTGATTTTACATACCTTGATCATTCCAAAGAAATCAAAGTTAGTGTCTTCCTCACTCCCTTCCTCCCTTCCTCACTGTGGATAGAACCAAGGATCTCTTGCATGAAATCAAAGTATTTTCTGATATTGAATTAATATTTATATAGTTGAATGTTGGCAGTTAGCAGTGATGACTTATTCTTAGAATATATAAGAACATAGACTTGTGTTGGGAAAATCAATAGGAAATTAAGGAAAAATATTGTTTGAAACCAGACAGTACTAAATAAATTAGGAGTTTATTCAGTGCATTCATTGGGAGTTTATCATGTACAGTCATTATTGGGGCAAAACAGTGATGGATGAGTGGGAAGGGCCTTATTTAATAGCCTTTATGATGTGCCAGAAATCATCTTAGTTAATGAAATAGTGATCCCCCTTCCCCACCATCTTTCTGGTTAAATGTTTGGCCATTTCAGCTACCCTCTTAATTTTTCCATTAAAGAATGAGGTTTAATTAAGACACTCAGCATATGTTGACATGGATATAAAATCAGTGTTCAGTTTGTCTGAGGTAAGTTTTGAGTTTTTTGTTTTCGTTATTGCTTTTTGGTCTTTTTTAGGGACTTGGCGAAGACTCTAGTGAGTTTTTCTCCTTTCTGTTTTTGTGAACTACATTAGCCATTCACAGAACAGAAGCAAATAGCCATTTTTAAAATTCATGTCTTCAAATGTTAATTTGATGCTTTGAGGCATAAATGACCTTTCTAGCCAGCCCAGACTTGTCAAACAAAGAACTGATAGGAACAAGCTGCTGTTTGTTCTAATACAACAGGCTGTTTTTCAAAGAGAATTTCAAAACAATTTTGCTTCCCTTTCCTCCAGAACAGTAAATTAAACTTCAGCCTGTGCAAGATTTGAATTTAGAAAGAACTGTATATACACAAGTGGTTAAGTGGAATCCTGACCACCTGTGCAACATGGATTACAGGATTCAGTTTATAAGCTGAGTCACCTAGTGATAGTGTTAGAGAAAGGAAGACCAAAACCTGTAAGTGAGCAGAATGGAGCATTGCATGTAGCTTTATACTATTGTTACTGCATATTGTTACTGTTGAGATGAACTGGAGTGTGGCTGTGGAATAACCACTGGACTGAATACCAAAAGACTTGGCTTTTGCCACAGTTTTGCAGTTTGCTTACTGGACATGAGTCCTGATGGGTAATAAAACCTCTGTGAGTTACTTTATGTCAAATGGAAATAATACTGCTTGTGCTGCTCCATTAACAACTCTGTACAGGTCTGTTTTGTTGTGAGGCACATATGAGATAATGAATCCCTTTGATCATTTGTCTCAATAATTGTGATGTAAAATTTCCCTGATTTGTTCTAGATACTGTTTACTGACAGTGACATTTTTTTCCCCGTGTTTGATGTAAACAAGTACAGAAAAGTTCATACAGAACCCCATTGGGTTTGTATGTTTTAAAACAAATCACCAGAAATCATGAAGCCAAAAAAACACACATTCCACCTATCAGTACTGACCACCTCCACCAAACCTTTGCTTCCAAATAATTTAATGTCCATTTTTTCCACTTCAAGTTTAGCACTTCACATGGAAGGGTGGAACAAATGTTTAATTTTAATGGATCATTGGCTTATTTTTTTTTTTTCCCTTAGGAATCATGAAAAAGGAAGAAAGAAGGAAAAAGTTCATTTTGGTCAAAACGCAGATAATGATTCCTTAACACAAATAAGCTTAAATATTCCCCATTATCTCTGAAAATTTGTTTTTCTAAAGTTTTATGAGAGAAATTTCTAATAACAATGAAAGATTTATGTAGAGTATATTTGGCTTACTTTTATTTCCCCTCTGAAAAGGTATAGAAAAATGTCTTTATTAATTTATATTTGGAAATTCACTTTGTTTCTTAGGAAGGTATCATTTGAAAGTTTGATAGTTCTAACTGGAAAAAGACTTTCTGTTTAGAAGAAGACATGTAGTGTGGCATTTAGTTGTATTAGTGTGTGTGTGCGTGCGTGTATAATGCATATAAGAAGAAATTAGTGTTAGATCTAAAGTAATAGCTTAATCTCTTGACTACAGAAATAGGATTGGCCTATAGACTTATTTTTTAATGAAAGAGGTTGGGAAAGAATGTGAAAAAGGAAAGGAAAATGTTTATAAAATTGTCATAAATTTCACAGCATACTTTAAACTCTTACCACAGTTATGTAACAAATGTAAGTTTTATAATTTATGATGAGCTGTTATATTTTTTTTTTTTTTTTTTTTTTGGTACTGGGGATTGAACTCAGGGGCCTTCTACCTTCAAGCTATACCCCCAGTCCTATTTTTTATTCTTTATTTTGAAACCGAGTCTCACTAAGTTGCGGAGGGCCTCACTAAGTAGCTGAGGCTGGCCGCGAACCCGGATCCTCCGGTCTCAGCCTCCCAAATGCTGGGATTACAAGCGTGCGCCACCACGCCCGGCTCATGAGCTGTTATATTTTATGGAAATAGCATATACTATAAAAATACTTTTAACCTGAATTTATTAAATGCTATATTTCCTTGACATATTTCAACTCCTAGGACTTTAGTATTCAGATGTAACAGCTTTTTGAAATACTCTTGTGTTGGAAACCAGGAAATACCTGTGTTCTAGATAGAGTCCAGGTACTAGCTGTTGGATCTTGGACAAATCCCTTGACTTTTGTGAACCTTTTGTCATTTGATGAATGACTGAAAGTATACATATGTTTCAAATATAACTTAAAATCTTACTAGTTTTCTTCTTGGAGTGTGATATTAAAACAGTAATGGAATTTAAGCATATATTCAAAACACTACATTTGTTTTTTTCCTTAAGAGTTTTCTTTTAGCCAAATGGATTGATTTAAAGTTTTTGACCACAGCTGTTACGGAAATGTGTGCACAGCTACTGTTTTGGTAAACACAGACTAGTAACCAGATGGTAGTAATACTTTAAAAGTTGGGCTATATGGTCTGGGAACCATCCAAATGGAGTTTTCAATGTTTTGCCTAGGTACCTTCCATTTAGTACACACTAAATGAGTTTAAGTGTGTTTTATTACTGCAGTGGCTACAAAGAACAAATAGAATATTATGTAGAATACAGATAATGCTTATTAAGCTTGCAGTTGATGCCTTCTGATAGATGTTCCAAATTGCTGTCAGACTATATTTACTTACACATAAACAGATGTGCTTTTGCTTTAAATCAGAATAATCATTCTAAGCCTAGTTATGCATATTTTAAACAACTGTTAATGATTATATTTTAAAATAATTGTTGACTAAACAGGAAGTTGATTTATTATTTTCTGAGTTCTTAGTTTGTGATAGTTGTTTTAGACGACAAAGAACTTAGTTTTACGATTTGAAATCTGACTAAAGGTGGGGTATCATTAGTTAAAAATTACTTTCTGGTCTGTAGTCAAGAATGTATATTGGGGGACTGGGGATATAGCATAGTGGTAGAGTGCTTGCCTGATGTGGTAGAGGCCTTGGGTTTAATTAGTTGGCCCTGCCAAAAAAAAAAAAGTGGATATTGAAGATGAGCAATTATATTAAATTTTTAAAAACTTTAGCCACCAGTCATCACCAAATGATATGATGGTAGTAACTTGGACATCAGATAATCTGTGCTTTAAGTAAATAATACAGTAGTGGTAATCTTAATATTAAGTTTTACAGGCTAATTAGTATTGAAGATTTTTAAATAGTTTATTTGTTAAGACCTTTGCCAGGTAGGTTCTGTTGGAACAGAATCCCCACAAAAGCATCCCAGCATGGCATACATCCGGGTTCTTTTCCGGGCATCAGCTGGCGGTGCCTTCCTGTGCCCAGGGGTCAGCCAGCCTATCCCCTCTGGCCGGCTCCAATTTCATCCCCTTTGTCCCACCCAATGTAGCCCCTTACCTGACCCTGCAAGACCACCCCCTACCCTACTTATAAATATCGGTTGTTTACCTTTGTACTCAGGAATAATAAACTTTCTCCCTCTCTATCACTCTGTTCTTCCGGCCTCCGACGAGATTCCTGGGTCCCCCTTAACCCTTACAGGTTCCACACTATTGTTTAAGTATATAATCTTTCTCTATCCTGCAGATCCTGATATGAGACTATGGGCTAGCTTATTCATGGACTTCTTAGTCACCACGGACTTTTCTGGTCTGGTGCTAGGTTCCACTCCAATGCATTTGCATGATAGTTTCCACTTACTTACAGATTACTTATTTGTGGCATTTGTGCTCACATGTTTTCATAACATATTTATTGAGCTATCATTATTAAATATTAGGCATTATGCTAGGACAAATGGTTGACTCTCATCCTCTGAAGCAGACATTGAAAGAGAAGATAAATATTAAATGTATGACAGGTGTAAACTTGTAGCTCTGATAAAGTGCCAGAGGTAGAAGTACCTTGATGGTAAGTGATCTGTCTTTATAGCTTTTATTTCTTTTTTTAAATTGGTGCATCATAATTATATATAATACTGATATTGAGAGTGACAGGCATATGCATGCACCCACCTCATGGAGTATTTCCCTTCCCGTCACACCCACGTCGTCCCTCCTCCTTCTTCTCCTCCCCCCTCCCAAATGTCTTCAAATTTGGCCTTTTAATTTTATTTCAAGACAGGGTCTCGCTGAGTTGCCCAGGCTGGCTTGGAATTTGCCATCCTCCTGTCTCAGCCTCCCCAGTAGCTGGGTTTACTTATAGGTATGCACCACTGTGCCCCACTCTGAGTTATTCTTGATTTTAATTTTATCAGCCTGCACTTGTTTCTACTGCTTGTCATCTAACATGTGTTTTGTTTATTGGCCTAGAACCACTTTTATATCTTACTTTTACTATCACCTCCAGCTGAAAGGAGGTAAAGGCTAATGAATATGAGCATCTGTCTCAAGGTGCACACACTCCCAATTTACATTGGAATGTGTAAAGTGCTGATAAGACCACACAGAAATGCACTAGGAAACACAAGAGGGGGAAAGTAGAGCCAGTAGGAGTGTAAAAAGGGTGGTGATGAGCATGAACTTAAGGATTTGTTTTCATGGAGTACTAGAACTTAAACTCATGCATATAAGAGGAAAATAGATTTATATTTTTAAAGTTCATTATGCAATTTTTAGGCCTGTTTTAAGCTTGTGAGAAAAGCCAAACAGGACAATGCCAGTCATTCACTGTGGGCACCTGAGATGGCTGCTGTTCTACATCACACCAGTAATCCTGTATCTAGTGTCAGTCTACACACAAAAACAAAATCCACTAGTAACCTCCTAGAACTAAAGGGAGCGTTTACTAACACATGTGGATGATTTATAAAGCCAGAATAACCTAATCTATTTATTTAAACAAGTCATTATTTATAGCAATACTAACTGGTAAAGCATTCCAGATTTTTGTACCAACATGGCACTTTTAATTTTATTAACATTTGCGTTAATTCTTTATTTTAAATCCGGTATCACATAGGTTTGCATGTTATAATACTGCCATTCAGGGTAGCTCTTTACTTTTATTTTTATTGGAGATGATCTCTTGCTATGTTGCCCAGGGTGGCCTCAAACTCCTGGGCTCGAATGATCCTCCTGATGCCTCATGCTCCCCAGTAGCTAGGGCAGTAGGTGTGTTCCACTGTACCTGGCCAGGGTGGTTCTTAAATATTGAAATTTCTCAGTTTCTTGCTGAATATGAAGATTAATGAGCAAAAGCAATAATAATAATTTATACTATGAGAACTACATTCAAAGTTGGCCTTAGTATATTATTTCTTTCCTCATACATCCTATCCATTTGTCCCACCCCCAAATTCAACAGCCTTTTCAGTGACATGTATTATTGTAATTTACTGAAAAGATTAATCTTTAATGTTCAATTTATTGTTAATAAAGATAGACATGCTAGGAATAGACTTTCAACATACGGATATAGATTTTCCAGAAAAAGAACAATTTTGATATTCTGAATTTACCAGCAGCTGTTGAAAATTTAACACCTCTTTTGCATTTATTCTTTGCCTCGTAGAAACCTAATATAAAACTATACCCAGGAATAAGGACTCTAGAATGCAAAGTAAATTGCATTAGTAATTGTAGGTCAGACATTTATGTGTGGTAATCTTACTCTGAGTCATGATTTTTATGTTTTTAATATTCTATGTGCCATTCATTTGTGCCCTCTGTTACAAACAACACCAGGGAAGAGACCTAATAAAAAGTTCCATGTTTTTCAAAGAGAGTAATTTAGAATAATGCTACTTAAAGAGTATGTAGTATCAGAACAAACAGACAGTGAGCAGCATATAATTCTGTACATTATGCAGAGATATTAAATACACATATTAGTAAGGTAGCAGATGCTTTGGTACTGAAATTGACATGTAAAATAGCACTCTTTCTCTGCAGGGCTTCACTCCAGCCAGCACTCCTTCACATGTAATGAATAGCTAATTTCAGTCCTATGGTCCATAGGAGACTGACAGGGAACTGGAAGGAGGGAAAGCATTCCAACGCCAAGAACAGCAGGATGTGCTGAGATGTGCTTTTTAATGGAGAAACATTTTATAACTCTTGGGGGTAAATTCATAAAGAGGGTTGTGCATGTGTTTTTGTATTTAAATTAAGTAATTATTAATACAGCTAGACAACTAGGAGTCTGGCAGCTGTACTGCAGAAGGGAAAAGTGGATTTTGACAGTGGAACTGAGTTCAGACACTTGAGAAAATACATACGAAAACCATCCTGTATCCAAATGGAAGAGTTTATTAGAAACAGCCGGGCGTGGTGGCGCACGCTTGTAATCCCAGCATTCGGGAGGCTGAGACCGGAGGATCTGGGTTCGCGGCCAGCCTCAGCTACCTAGTGAGGCACTCCGCAACTTAGTGAGACTCGGTTTCAAAATAAAGAATAAAAAATAGGGCTGAGAGTGTAGCTCGGAGGTAGAATGCCCCTGAGTTCAATCCCCAGTACCGCAAAAAAAAAAAAAAAAAAAAAAAAAAAGAAACAGGCAGTTAAAGAGAATGTATTTGGCTAGTTGAAATTTGGGGCTGACTTTTTAAAGTGAGTTTTGCCCGTAAATAGGAAAAGACAAGTGACTCTTATTTTTCTCCCTCATAGAGATTCATTTGCAATTTGAAACTTTCCAGTGTCCGTAATTCTTTCAACCATCTATCCAGTCAATGTTTGTTGAGCATCTGCTGTGTACCATGATGTTCTTGGAGCTCAAAAATAAGTAAAGTCAATTTCCACCCTCAAGCATTTTGTAGTGTGGTGGAAAGGCAGACTTATAAATGCTGTAAATGGAAGCTTTTCTGTGTGGACACCAAAGTATTTAAGCTAAAAGACTACTTTTCTACTGTGAAATATAAAATACATGTAGAACAGTGCATAAAACAATGCCT
The DNA here is from genome assembly GCA_004027655.1 of Graphiurus murinus. Taxonomy (NCBI): domain Eukaryota; kingdom Metazoa; phylum Chordata; class Mammalia; order Rodentia; family Gliridae; genus Graphiurus; species Graphiurus murinus. The sequence continues at coordinate 44,185 of PVLC010003346.1, read as the reverse complement.
ACAGTTGAACAGCTAGGTATGGTATTATATTTTATGCATTCTTTGTGCCTGCTTTTATCTTACAGAATGTGATTCAATGGTGTTGCGTATAGCATAGCATTCTTAATGCTGCGTGGTAATCTTATTTTCTGTCTCTACCATAGCTTGTTTACTCATTCTACTGTCAGTAGATATTTGGGTTGCTTCCAGTTTGGAGATATTATTAATGATACTAAGAGCATTTTTTTAAATTGGTGCATGGTAATTATACATCTTAATGAGATGCAGGATGGTAGAGGCATACATGCACACATCACTCATTTAGCCCTTGTTGATTATATATCTTGGAGTATGTATACACACATTAGAAATATACACCTAGGAATGGAATTGTTGCATCAGAGTAAATATACAAAGCTTTAACTTTACTAGATAAGGACAAACTAATTTTCTAGGTGATTGCTCTAATATAAAAGATGATGACTTGTCAACATTGATGATTTCTAAAATAATCACATATTTTCTCAGAATTTTTCTTTTTCATGATGCTATGGTGGGGATAATTGTATATAGCCAACATGTAGTTCAAGTATCCATTCTACCTTACTTGAATCACCAGGAATATGTTTGAAATGCCAAAACATGACTTCATATTTTACTTTGCTAACTGGAATAGTCTTTGGCAAATCAGGAAAAATGAGATCTTTGAGACTAGAAACTGCGACAGTTTTGTTTAATACTAGGAAGAAAAGATGAAAAATAAAAGCTAGTGTATATTAAGGATACAAAAAACTTAGTGGTTTAAAAATGTTGAACTCATATTTTGAAGTGTAATTCTATTTTAATCTTGTTCCTAATGGAAGAAGAAAGGTGACTGATTTGGTAGGGTAATCTTATTTGAAAAATTGACAATTCTTTGGCATGAGGCCAAGATCTCTTTACTCAGATTTTTTTGTGAAATAGGAAAATGGCAATCTCTTAGGTACTATTCATTGGTGTAAAAAAAGAAGAAAAAAGAAAAGAAAAAGATACTGTTGAACCTAAAGATGAAGTAGTAACTTCATATAGTAGTAGAATAAATAATAGGAGGTAGTGCATATTTCACTCAATTGCTCTTACCTTCCCAGATAGAATGGCATGAACATCAGAATAACTGGCAGAGCAATTAAAGATACTGAAGATATTTAACCTACATTTTTGTGGCCACCAAATCCATAAAAAATATTAAGGATTTAAAAAAATTGCTTTTCAAAATAGTTTTTCCACATAGGTCTCTCTGAGAACTGAATTTGCAGGGTGCTTGGAGTTTGCTTTTGCCATCCAAACATATCTGAGCATGCATGTTTGGGGGTATTCAGGCTCAAAACTATGTTGGGTGAGTGAATTGGGAATTTTTTATTTTCTTCAGTTTAATTCAGTGAATATTTAATGTGTGCGAGCTATGTGCTCGGTCCTGGTAGGTAGTGGGGACACAAAGATGAATAAAACAGCTTACTGTCTACTGAAACAGGCGTGTAAACAATTCACCACAGTGTTATGTGTGATAAGAACAATCTGCAAAAGTACTTTGGTGCATAAAAAGAGAGAACAAATACTTTTGTGTGTAATGAGTGATTAGGTTCCAGGTAATTGTGGCCTTTCATTATGTCAAGGAATGAATTTAATTGAAATAGGTGGTACTACTGGGCATGGGGGTACACACCTGGAAGGTACTCCCAGTACTTGGGAGGCTGAAACAAGGGGATAGCAGGTTTGAGGACAGCATCAGCAACATAGCTGATGGTGAGACCCTACTTCAAAACAAAAAATACAAAGGGCTTGGGATGTAGCTCAGATATAGAATGCTCTGGATTCAATCCCCAGTACCACAAAACAAAAAAAAGAAACAAACAAAAACAGAAACAGGGGGTGCAGGTGACTAGGACTTAAAAAAGAGAAGGTATATTTGCCAGAGGAAATTGTATGAGCTAATGGGTATATGTTCATCTAGACTACAGATAATTCACATGAAATTATATTAAATTAGGCAGTGATTCCAAGTTTGAAGTTGGTAGCCTTTACTTCCCTCCTTTTAATCACTAAAAGTCACATAGTCATATTTTTTCTCTCAGCTCAGCTGGAGTTTAGTAATTAGGCACACTCAGATTGGAGACATGGTGGTATAGCAGAGTCAGATAAACTGCCACTTACAAGCACATTAGCATTATAATCTCTCTGAATTTCAATCTCTTTATCTGTATAAATGGGAGAAACAATATGCACTTTATTGAGCTATGAAACTTTTAAATGTAAAAACACCTAATACAGGACTTGGCTTGTAATTGTCACCCATATCTTTTTCTCTTTATATATGTAGATACTTGGATCAAATGTGATCATGGAATAGAAATCACATTTCAAAGTATGTTCTATAATATAAATGAACATAGACTTACTAGTTTTCTCCTCATTCACTATTTCATTCTTTCCCCATTTGTTAAATGGCAGCATCATTTCATTAAAGCAGTTAGAGAATTTTTGTTATACTAAATCACATGGTTCTGTAATAAATGGTGTACAGTATGTATGAATATTGAAATGTTCTGTTAGGGGAGGGGAGATGATAGTGGTATCGGTAGGCATTCTGTAAGGTAAAGGGATTTGCAACCTGAGACATACTGGTCCTGATTTGATGTACCTTGAGACAGTAAAATAAAACATTGAACCACGAAATATATGGGGTATGATAGGAAGATTTATTTGTCAATTGGATGTCAAAAGTTAAACATTTTAGGAATGAAGAGAAAGGATAAGGAGTGGAAACTTGGGACTGGAAATCAAGTGAGACTATACTTCACTAAAGATAGTAGTCTGAGAAAATCATAATACCAATAGAAATAGAGAATAATAGGTGTATACAGGATATTTTGACAATATCTACTTGAAATGCCACCTGCAAGGGAACATTCTGGAAAACCTCACAAAGTTGTAATATATCACACTAGTCCTTGTAACCAGAGCATCTTTTTTCTTTCTTTAAAGTCTGTTGGTTATCTTATAAGATTCCTGTTAAGCATTTACATCTAGGAATGTTAACTGATTCCTGCTAAGTGTTTTATATAGTCCTGGGTTCATTCTAATAATGAAGCAGTAATTCAGAAAAAAATATTACTGACACCAATAGGATATGCCTACTATTTTTTGGTCATTTTGGTTTCTCATTCTAGATCTCTCAGGCTGAGTTCTATAAGAGAAAATCATTTATTTTTGAGTTTTGAACCTAACTTTTTCTTTCAACAGGTTCATATTGACTTTACTTCAGTATTTAATATTACTATAAGATGTGTGATAAAGCACTCTTTATTGGGGTTATTTGGCTTTTTAGCAGTTTAGTTTTTTTAAATTCACTTCTTTAATTTCTAGAGTTTTAACACTCCTTTATTTGATTATTATAGCTCACTTTCAATAAGCCATATATTACCATCTTTCAATTCTCCTCTGGTATAATTATGCCAGCCGGCACTTTGAAAGGTGTTTAGTGGTTTGATTCTACTGGGATTATGTTGTCATAGTGCCAGGAGTCACATGCTCAGCATAGCTGAGATGGACAGATTATTGTAATACACACTGTCCAAAGCTCTGTGGAGCCTGACTCTATCCCTTTAGTTCATTCTCTCTCTCTCTTCCCCCCCCCCCAAGTGTGGCCATTTTAGGGCAGGAACAAGGTGAAGTAGATGGGAGGGCAGTTTGAGTGAAGCTCAGGACCCTGATTGTTCTCCAGGTATGATCAGGCAGTAACCAGAAAGGGAAGGTTGACCAGAAGGAAGTAAGAATAATTAGTCACTAGCTTAACGAGAAAGACACACAGAAATGGATGAGAGCTGAACAGTTAGACTGACTCTGCTAAATATTTAGTAGAATGAAAGAACAGCCCCCATATTAGCACACCCCCCCCCCAGCTGCTGCTTAGAAACTGAATATAATAGCAGTTAAGGAGCTCTTACACCTTCCCACATCCTCACTCCCCTCTTACCCTCCTCCTTTTCTTGTTCCTTAGATTATCTTTTCCACTCATTTCCCCCCTCTAACATGGGGAGTAGCAAGATAAATGGGATGGTGACTTGTCCAAGTTTTTCTTTGTCTCACAATGAAATAGGTACTGATGATGACATTAAAAATGAATGGCCATGTTGCCAGGTATGGTGGTACACACCTGTAGTCTAAGCTACTCAGGATACTGAGGCATGAAGAATGATAGAGACCAGGTTGGGCAACTTTTAGTGAGACCCTGTCTTAAAATAAAATTATTTTTTTCAAATGTGAAAATTTTCTTCCCTTTTTTAAAATAATGTGCTTTTATTATAGCATTATCGTCTCACATCATAATGTAAATCATGTTGGCAGTGACATACATGCAAAAGGACTGGGGATGCGGCTCAGTGGTAGAGGACTTGCCTAGTATGTGTGAGGCCCTGGGTTCAATCCCCATTATGGATCAGTCTGTCAATAAGAATAGCTGTGAGTGGTTTGATAATAATGACTCATTAGTCTCCCCAAGCTGCTGGGAATGGGAGGAGGTGGGTCCAAACGGGAATACATTTCAGAAATGCATGTACTGTTGCTTAAAATAATTTCTCATTTGTGCGACTTATTTTTTAAAAATTGCTATACCAAATAAAAATTTCTAAAAAGTGAACACTCTTGAATTTACACCGTGCCACATTTCCTCTAAAGTGGGTGAATAAAGTCTTCCCTCTTATAAGATAAGCTGCTTGTTGGGATTTTAATCACATCCTGGTGGTAATCTTACGATTATACTTCTCTGAACTATGAATAGTTGATCTATATAATCAGTTGATTATTATTATTGCTACTAAATATTTATAGGACTCCAAAGTAGTAAGAAATATACAAAGCAAATTACCTTGCTCTTATCCTTGTGAACTAAGCAAAATGATTTATGAAGGTAAAGCTTGGGGCAGGGATAAACCTGCACTCAAGGGAGAAATAAATGAACACAGGGAGGAGGAACCCCAGGAACATTTGCCACTGGTCATTTTGGGACCACTTGAGAAGCCAGTGCATTTCTTAGGGCTATCTGTAATTTTACTTCATTCAATTGAGGTTTATTTATTTAAGGATAATGTGGTTCCACGGAGTCTGTTTCCAGGGTCTGTAGTTTTAAGTTCCTGTTCCTTTGAACGAATGTCCTGGCTTCTGAAGACTGACTGTCTGGCTAGTGTGGTTGTTGCCACTGTGATCAATACAGACTGCTTTGATTTATGAGTGATTAATACAACTGTACAGAGGAAGGAGGCAGTTTATCTTTTGGCTCCTACTTAGCTGGGGGGAACTTGAGCTTCCTTAGTCCTTTCAGAAAGCCTGACTAGGAAGCTGGCATCTTGGCAGGAATGGTTTGGTTACATTTAGGAAGGTAGAGTACAAATGTTGGAGTAATTTAGATTGACAGAATAACTAGATTGATTTTTCAAAAATCCAAGTTTTGCTTTAAATTATGATTCTTTTAAAATAAATTTAAAAGTTACTTATATTTCAAGAGATCTGTAGGAAATAAACCTTCTGTAAGTTATTTTGTTTTGATTTCTCCTGTGACCTTAATTTCTTAGTTTTATAGTTTCTCAAAAGCAAAAATTCACTGTCATACAGATTTCTCCATGAAAGGAAATGTGGTTTTAAGCTTTACATTGGTTACTTTTATGCCTTCTGGGTGACTGAATTTTTTTTCTTTGAAATCAGTACTTTACTGGAAAGCATCAGGTAAATGATTATTTTTTTATGTGGAATGATGTATTTCTTGCTTAGTAAACCTAGAGTGTGTTGATTTATATTTTTTTAAAAAACTGTTTAATGCTGACCAAAGTTAGCACCTTTATAAGCATACGTTTGATATCTTACAGCTCATAATGATGGATTTTGGCCAATCCCCTCTCTTGAGAATTTTACTTAGAGGTGCGGGTGTTAAGCTCAAAGCCACTTTAGTGTTTTATAATTAGTGCAAACCTACCGGTTTTATTATTGGTCATGGAGATAATTAAAAGTTTAAAGCTAATGCCCTTAGCTTGACTGTTTTTTAGACTGTACTTTATATTCACATGCAATAACTAACCTTCACAGTTGCTTTAGAAATCTTAAAAAGTAAAGAAAATTTCTAGTATTCTGGTATCCTGCTTTTGAGAACTTTTTATGGATAATTTCTGGCTTTTGAAAAACAAGACACATAGAGTACTTGAATATCTGAAGACATTTTACTTAAAGTACTGAGTTAACTTTGGTCTGTTTGTAAAAGAGGCAAGGGTATTCAGAATTATGTGAGGCAGCTCAAGTGCATTTCTCTTAGCTGTCTTTCCCAGAGTCAAAGGCTTCTTATTTTTGTGGAGGAAAATACTTTTCTCCCAGGATGACAGAAGAGATATGGGAATGGTTTGTTCCTTTTAAATGGGAGAAGGCAGATTTCCCATTGTGACCTGAGGCTTCATTAATTTAGCATGCTTTATGTTATAGAATCTGCATGGATGTCATACTTTCTGCAGTGGATTTTAGAAATGGCTATTTTCTAGACTCATGCAAGAAAGATGAACATAAATATTTTAAGCTTGGTATTTATAGAGATGGAAAATTTTTAGCACCTAATGAGTTATGTGTACTTGGCAGTATATGCTGTATATTAGCTGATGAACCTTCTCCCTTATCCTTTTTAATAATTTTATACACACACAAGAATGTTTATAAAAACAATACAAGGAAACTTACGTACCTACTCGTTAACTTACAAATTTAACATTACTGGTAACTTTGGAACCCCTTAATAGCAGATGGCATCATGGTGTGAATAAGTACAGGAGCAAACAGCTAGACAGGAAGACAAAGAGTGAATCAATGGTTGTGCTTGCTCTTACATCAGTTCACTCTAGTTGAGGACTCATTCCAGGAGATCAGTGGTCCCTTTGACATACCCGTAATGGCTCAAGGACCTACTATTAGGTCCCACCTCTTAAAGGTTTTTTCTTATCTCCTACACTGCTACACTGGGGACCAAACTTCCAACACACGAATCCTTGCAGACAAACTACATCCAAACCATAGCAGGATTGTTTGTAGAACATTTATGTCCATGGCTATACAGTACACTATTATATGAATATATTACAGCATATTCATTCTACTAATGGATATTGAGGTTGCTTTTTCGTCATCATTTTGGGGATTGAGCTCAGGGGCACTCTACCTCCAAGCTATCCTCCCAGATATTTTTATTTTTCTTGTTTTAAAATAGGGTCTCACTAGGTTGTTGAGAGTCTCTCTACATTGCCGAGGCTGTCCTTGAACCTGCGATCCTGTCTTAGCCTCCCAAGTACTTGCACATTGTTTTGTATGTATCTTGGTGCACATATGCAACTATTTCTCTACAGTTCTTCTAACCTTTACTCTTGGCATAAAAAAATCCTCTTAATGCTTAAATTGAAATATTAGGAGCCAGGTATGGTGGCCCATGCTTATAATCCCAGTACTTGGGAAACTGAGACAGGAGGATCACAGGTTTGAGGACAGCCTCAGCAAGTTGTAAGACTCTCATTAACCTAGTGAGACCTTGTTTCAAAATAAAAATAAAAAAGGGCTGGGTATGTAGCTCAGAGGTAGAATGCCTCTGAGTTCAATCCTTAGTACCACCAAAAAAAAAGGAATTTACCTTAAGCCGTCTAGAGAATTTTTGTGGTTTAGATATTTGTTTGTTGTAACTAAGTATATCAGATTACCTTTTTATGAAAAAAATGTTTTTAAATAATTTCAGATTTCCAAAGAAGGTACAGAGAGTTCCTATACATGTTCACCCAACTTCCCCTACTGTTAACATCTTACATTACTGGGGTATTTTTATCAAAACCTAAAGAATTAGCACTAGTGTAATATTACTAACTATAGCTTTTATTTAGATTTTTCCAGTGTTTCCACTGTCTTTACTCTTCAAGGAACTGATTAAGGATACCATGTTGCATTCAGTTGTCATATTTCCTTAGTCTCTTCCAGTTTGTGACAATTTATCATCTTCCCTGGTCTTTGATGACCTTGATCCTTTTTTTTAGAAGGGTATTGGTTGTTTTATAGCACATCCTTCAGTTTGAGTTACTTGATGCTTGTGATTAGATTGATGTTCGTTTTTTACAAGAATACCACAGAAACGATGTTTGTGTGCTTCATATTACATCCTATTGGAGGCACATGATAGCAACATGATGACTTACTGGTTAATGTTAATCTTGTTCACTTGCTTAAGGTGATAGTTGCCAAGTTTCTCCATTTTAAAAGTTACTTTTAAAATTATTTTTCCTCATTTTTAAATTGACAGATAAAATTGAATTATATCATCTCCAACATGATGTTTTGAAGTATGTGTGCATTGTGAATTGACTAAATGTGACATACATTGCTGTACATAGTTATCATTTTTGAGATGCGAATATTTTACATCTACTCAGCATTTTTCAAGAATCTCCTTGCTTTTTTCACAAGAAGGGGGTCAGTAAGGTCTAGCTCACACTCAAGTAGAGGGGAATTAAGCTCTACACACATGGGAGAAGAATATCAAAACATTTGTGGGTATATATTCCTTCTACATGTATTGACTGGAAGTCTTCTGTAAGAAAGATCTGTCCTATATTCCCATATTTATTTGTTCTTTGAATATTTATATTGGTATGGACTCATAGACAATGTACTTTATTTTTTGAGTTACAACCTAATGGCGTTGCTGTTTATTTTACTGCTCAAAATGTTGTAGCCTGCCATTGTCATCCCCATCCCCCTGCCCCAGATTGGGACAGCTCCCTAACATTTTAGAAAGTACTTTCTTTCACTGTCATACTATTCAGGCTCATCTTGTGTTTTCTTTGCCCCAGCCCTAGAATCAACCATTTCTCCAGGGAGCCATGATTTCTTTAATTAAGAAGTGTTATTCAGAAATCAAGATCTGGGTATCATCTTGTATTTTATAGCTGTGTATGCCATGGGGAAACAGGTATAGCCTTTCTCTGTTTATCCTCAAAGTCATTTTTAATGTTTGAGAGAAAATGAGATTCATATGGTTATAGGTAACAAAGTCATTTTCTTTCTTGTTAATACAGGCAGTAGCAATTAAAGTAATCAGACATATTTCTAGTAATGAAGAATAGTTTTAGAACTTTTGAATTTCATGGCACTTTTGTTCAGAACTTGAAAAGCAGTTGTTTTTCTCTAATGATTATTTTCTATCTGGGATACAGTTGGTAACAGTGAATCAAGGATAAAAGAGAAGCACTCACAAAACAGTGAAGGTAAATTCACCAGTATCCCCACACTGAATCGGAAGTCTCAACTCAAAAGAAAACCTTAACACCTGTCCTCAGACCTTACTTATTCTTTACTTGTCTTTAGCTCCAAAAAGCTGTGGTTAACTTGTGTCCAAACTCTGAGAAGCTTTAAGCAGTGTTTTAGAAGAACCAGTGGGGTTACACCTGTTAAGCAAAATGTCAGCAATGAGAAGAGAGCACTGAGTTCTGAAAGGAGGGGCAGAGGCCATGGGGCCCACAGGGCTGTGAGGCTGTGAGGGCCTAGCTGGAGGACACAGCACAGTTAGGCTTCTCATGATAACCCTGAGTCATCAAGCAAGTGTTAGATTTGTTTATACTGTTTAGGAAGCTAGGGAAAGAAGTGTTGATACATTTTCAAGACTTTCAACAACACTGTAAAATGAAAATGCTGATCCAGGAATAAATTTCCTCTTGCTGTGCATATGTATATAAAGGTAGCTTTGATGGTGGAGTAAAAGACAAAGGAAAGAGGTAAGATACATATGGGTGTAGTAGAAATTGAAATTATGGAAAAAACTTGAAAGAACAAATGTTAGGAGAGGAAGAGAGAAATATAAGAACAGTGGCACTAGTAAAAGATACTGCCATAGCTTTCGCTTACCTTCTATGTATTTTGCAACCCTAGCATTTATAGGTTTCTGAAACACAGAATTAAATTATGTTGGAGATGAGATCTTTTCTATTTTCTGACTACCTTTCTACCTTAGAAAGAAAGGCAAATTTGTTTCCACCTCAAGTAGCAGGGCTCATACTCTGCCAGAGAAATTATTTGCACTACAATGAAACATTTGTGGAACTAAAGTGCTGGATTTCGAAATTCATTTACTTTTTCCTCAGAATTTCAGAGACTGAAATTTAGTCAAATAGTTTAAAATTTCCTTGACCATATATCCAATGTATTTACATTTTAGTCAATTAAGGCATCTTTTATAAACATAATTTTTAATTGATTAAAGAAGCAGCCTACATCTCTTTTGACTGGTGTTTTATGTTTTTGAAGTAATATATATATATATATATATAATTTACACATATATATTTAAAATTTTAGCACATTCTTTTTAATTTTTAATTTATTTTTAAATTTTATTGGTGCATTGTAATCATACATCTTTGTGAGGTACAAGCTGGTAGAGGCATACATGCACACGGGTCTCAATTAACCCTTCCCGAATTCCCACCCCATTCCCTCCCCCCTTTCCCCTTCTCATGTTTGGTTTAGTGATTGACCTTGATATGTTTGTGAGTATACATCATGTACATTAGGGTGTTTTTGTCTGCATTTAGTATGTATGTTGTTTTACTTTTATGGTGAAATAGGTACCTGTAATTGAATCCTTGCTATTGATTCAATGATATATAATTTATTTTCATGCTTCCCCTCTAATTCCTGTTAAAAACATATTCTAAAACTATTCTTCATTTGCTGCCCTGTATTATCTGGGCTATGTGTAAATATGTCCCTTATTCTCAAGAATGGATGATAGAGCCTCTTGAAGCTAGGATAAGCATATTTGCCTCCAAATATGTGGATAATGCTCATGAGTATTCAAGTGCCTTCTAAATTACTTGGAAATACATAGACTATGCAGTTAAAATACAGTAACATTCTAAAAGCAAGTATCCTCCAAAGTCCATCATACATCAAATAAAAACTAATTTGAGGCAAAAGCCTAGATTTTCACCATGTATTTTGAATCCGAGTTCATACATTTTGGCAGCTTTTGACTTGTTTAGAATTAAAAAAATTTGAGCCAGGCATGGTGGCACACGCTTATAATCCCAACATTTGGGAGGCCGAGACTGGAGGATCCGGTTTCATGGCCAACCTCAGATACCTAGTGAGGCACTCTGCAACTTAGTGAGTCCCTGTTTCAAAATAAAGAATAAAAAATAGGGCTAGGGGTATAGCTCAGAGGTAGAATGCCCCTGAGTTCAATCCCCAGTACGGAAAAAAAAAAAAAAAAAAAAAAATTAGAGTTTGAGAGTCTCTGGGAAAATCTATAAGAATGCCCTTACCCACTCTGAACTACTCTGCATAATTTTTTACACGTTGTGGGGAGCATGTCTTGTCATTTTTCAGAAGCTTCAGGGATCTATGACTTTCTCCCTCCCCCGACTCTTCAATCCACCCACGCCAAAGAAGGTAAGGGACCACCAATCTAGTCCTTTAGTCTTTTTTCCACCCCCATGGTACGAAAATAAAACCAGACTTGAAGTTAAACAGTGAACTTTAGAAGAGCTGACATTAATTTCAAGTCTCTTTCATCAGGTCAGTTCCCACTCCATGATAACGCCATTCCTCAGACACAGATTTTGATTCAGAAACCTAAGCCACTATATACGTAACTGCTATTTAATTAAAACCTTTTCACATTTGAAACAATTTGGGTTTACATTTCATGTTAAAAATGAACAGTAGTCAAAATTTGGCATGGGATTTTCATATCTACTGTGTTTTTTTTTTAATTCTAGAGGTTAGCAACATATGGCTATCATTATTTACAAATGGCTCTATTTAACAATTATATAGGAAGGAAAATTGTGGTTAGATTGTTGGGCCATTACTAGAATTTTTCTGATTTTTTTTTTTTCTGTAACATTTATCACCAACATCCAAATGGAATGTTCTCTCGGGCTAAAATGAAATATAGTTTATTTAGATTGTAAATATTTTGTTTTCAGAGGAAATACACAAGAACATTATCATTTAAACTAGTATACAGTACTAATGTTTTTTTTGTGTGTGAGATTTTTAAAAAGTCACACTCATAATGAAGAATATTGTCTATAGTGAGTTCTCAGTTACTACTTCCTCATGTATGCTCCCTGGGTAAGACACATAGATCACTTGTTTTCAGACATTGTTTATTCAAGCATCCCACAGTAGAGTAATTACTTTTTCTTTCATTCATCCACTCATTCGTTTATTCATTCTTGCGGTAGATATTGAATGTGTATCATTAGCTAGGCACTGTTACAGGTATTTCTTAGTGTCACTGGGATCTTAACATTAACAGATCATCTTTCATAGGACCATGGGTCTATAATGGAGTAAACTCTAAATATAGCATTTGCACCTTAGACTTCCTCAGGTCCTCCCACAAAGACATATTTGAACCTCAAAGAGATATATGCACTTTGCCACTCATGTTTTGAGGATTTGGATATAAAATATTATGAACACAATTTTGACTATTGTGGGTAAAAAAATAGGATATTCTGGCTAGTCAAATATATAACAACAGCATTGGTATATTTTATTTTGTATTGTATTGTAAGAACATTGGCTTTCAACAGCAGACTGGAACTCTTGGAGAAAACCCCCACAAATGTTGGTCAGTTGGCTCACACTGGTTTATGATTTCTGAACTTTCACTTGAGCCCATAGTTTTGTTAAGCAAACTTACTGCTGACTCTCTTTTCCTTTGCATTTCCTTCAGCTGCTATTCTAGACCTTTTACTACTATTCTTTTCAATGATCTGGTAGATAAAGTTCAGTAGGAGTCCCTTCACTGTATAAATTCTTGGGACCATTGCCATTTCAGTGTGCTTTCTGAATCCTCAAAAGGCAGTGCTAGATGCATATTAACCCAAGCTCCTATGACCTAGAGAATTCCTCCCCCTTCTGTTTACGTGCTCAAACACAATTTGGAAAGTAGAGGTCTGTACTAGAGGAATCTTACTTATTTACGAATTCAGCTCCAACCTGACTTCTCAACTATCAGATTGTCCAGTAATCCAGTGACTTGTCAGAACTGGAACCTTTGTATTATTCATGAGTGTTTCCCTTGTACATTGTTTACCTTGTACATTGCCTATTACCAAGTAGAGGATTATAGAAGTGGATGTTGAGTGGTGTGGCCACTTATAATAGTAAAATGGATAATAAGAGAAAAATACAGCTTTTTAGGTACTGAAGGCAGACAAGATGATACATTAGTTTCATTACATTTTTTATATGTAGTCTTTAAAACGTTTCTGTAGCATTTATTCCATGTTTTATATATTTTACCTAGATAAGCCTTACCTGTAGTCATGCAATCTGAGAGTTTCCATACAGCTTGGAGTTTTACCAGCTGTATTAGGACACAGCAAAAAGATATGCCTTAAGAATCTCAAATATAGGCAAATGGGTAAAAATTATTTAGGTACAAACTAAACATTTACTTGCTTTTATATTGAAGTCCAAAGCCTTAAAAATGCCAGTGACATAAATATAACTTGAGCTATGGTGGTATTTATCCTCCCCCTCCCCCTCCCCCCCTCTCTGTGAGACAAAGTTGTCAAGTCATTGGGATGACTATTATTAGCCAGGGAAAGTCAAAAGTCTTGTGCCATGAGTGTGTACCATCCTTTTGTCACAGGTGTCATACCATTATTGCTGCCTACTTGTATATATTTTTTTATGGTATTGGGATTGACCCCAGGGGTGTTCTACCTCTGAGTTATAGCCCCATCCCTATTGTATTTTTTTTATTGGTGCATTGTAATCATACATTTTTTTTTTTTTTGAGGTTCTGGGGCTTGAACTCCGGGGCGTTCAACCTCCGAGCTACACCCCCAGCCCTATTTTTTATTCTTTATTTTGAAACAGGGTCTCACTAAGTTGTGGTGTGCCTCACCAGGTAGCTGAGCCTGGCCATGAACCTGGATCCTCTGGTCTCAGCCTCCCAAAGGCTGGGATTACAAGCGTGCACCACCACACCCGGCTGTAATCATTCATACATCTTTGATAGGTACAAGCTGGTAGAGGCATACATGCACACATCTCTCATTTAACCCTTCCCCAATTCCTGCTCCATCCCCTTCCCCCTCCTTCCTTCTCATGTTCAGTTTAGTGATTGACTTTGGTATGTTTGTGAAAGTACATCATGTGCATTAGGGTGTTTCCCTCCCCCATCACCTTCAGTTAAGTCACCTTCTTTGCTCATCTAACAGGGTTTCATTACTTGCCTGAGGTTTTGCTAAGTTGCTGAGTCTGGCCTTGAACCTTCAATCTTCCTGTCTCAACCTCCCAAGTACTGGGATTACAGACATGTGCCGCCAGGACTGACTACCTCCACAATTTTAAAGAAATTACCTAATACCCATTTCCATTATTTAATAAATGAGAGAAAAGATAGATTAAGAAATAGATAATAAAGTAACTTGTTTGTGGGACTAAAATTAGATAATGGCTGAAATTAGAATTAGGAGCCCAGTCTCTTTCCACCTTGTCTTACTTTGTGTTGTATAATTCATCTTCTTTCCACTGTGGCTGAGCTATAAAGTGGGCCACGCATCTGCAGGTTAAGGAGAACCTTGGAGTTTCTCTTGCCAGAGTAGGCTGGGGGATCCAGTATGGCAAAGTGGTATGAATGACCATCATTGTTTGTACTGAATATATGGTTATTGAGCATCAGTGTTTGCACTGGGTGTGTGGACACTACCAGGCTCACAGACGTGTGCGGGAAATCATTTGTATATCACATTCTTCACTCAGGAATATTTTGAACACTTTTTCAATTTTCGTGAAAACACTTTTTTTCCCTGTAAGTAATAATGTACATTGTAGAAGTTTTAGAAAAAATACTTGCCCCACACCAACTAAATAAGGCATGGAAAATTAAAATATACTGCTTCAAGATATGGGTGGAAATGTCTTGGTACTTTTATTCTTTATTTTATTTTGGTACTGGGGATTGAACCCAGGGGCATTCTACCTCTGAGCTATACCCCCAGGCCTGTTTTATATTCTATATTTTTTGAAACACGGTCTCACTAAGTTGTGGAGGGCTTCACTAAGTAGCTGAGGCTGGCCGCCAACCCAGATCCTCCGGTCTCAGCCTCCCAAGTACTGGGATTACAAGTATGTGCCACCACGCCTGGCTGGTATTTTTATTTTTATTTTGAGCAGGTTACCTGTCTCTTTGCCTCTCTTTTATCACTAATATTTAAGATAAAAATGTACCATTTAGCCAAGGTATAGGTACATTCACCTCACTGTTCTTAAAGATACACATGGAACAGAGGGTATTTTCATGCCTGCTGGATCTCTCTAGTCAAGGTATTATAATTATAAGGAACTAAAGTGAAGGAACTATAAGGAACTTATAGTCCTGACAAGGGCTAGTGTTCCTTGGGATTCTTCAAGGAGAATAGATGCTCTGATTTCACTTTACTTTTCAGGCCTTAAATGACCAAAAACAAAAGATGTGGTCATTTTTTCTTCCACAAGAATTGAAGTCTCCTTACTGTATATCCAACTTTCAATTAGTCTTCTACTCAGTGACAGGACAGACTTGAGCTGTAAAAATAATTTTACATTCAATTAGTCTTCCACTCAGTGACAGGATAGACTTGAGCTGTAAAAATAATGTTACATACCTGACATTGGAAGGTAAACATTAAGGATGAAAGGGGTGTTCTATATTTTAGTAGAGAGATCTTCAAAGGGAAGACTGAAACTAAAAATTATTTTGAGGCAAAAATTAAGTCAAGTCCCTCTCTTTTTTCTTTGGTTTAGGGTCAGTTCACATGTTAAGAATGTGCTATGTAAAATAGGAAAAGAAAAAATGATAGCAGTTCCATTAATTTGGAAGTATGAACATAATAGAACATGAATTACTACAACAACAAACCCTTGTCCATTATTATAATAGAATGCCAGCATTCTCTTGGGAGCTTGGGATTTCCAATAGCATGTGCACTCACTCTGACAGGCTGGGATTTTAGTGCACATGGTGAAAATGCCAAACTTCCCAGAGCATATAGCACTTGTACTACAGTAATGATGGTAGTAGGCATTCCATAAAAGGAATTGTGATTTACATACATTTTCATCATCTTCTTACAGCAGCCACCCAAGATAGCTAAGTTACTTGCCTAAGGTCATTTAGTTGAGGTGGTGGAGTTTGAGGAAGGCTAATTTTGTTTTAGAGGGTTTGAATTCTCTCTAGAATGCTATTCTACCTTGTGCTCTCCTGCTGCATTCTATTGCCTCTTTTTCATGTAGACTTTGCCTTTGGCAAAAAATGTGTAACTAAAAAGTTGCCAATTTTTTTCATTAATTGGATTGTTTTTAAAACACAAAGAACCTTCAATTATGGGAAGTCTCATGGGATATTGTAAAACAACCTCTCTGCAAAAGTAAATACTCTGATTAATAATTTAATTTTATATTTTGATTTAGAGGTTTTTTTTTTCTCTCTTCTTGGTGCTGGGTATTGAACCCCAGGTCATTCTACCTCTGGGCTTGATCCCTAGCCCTTTTTATTTTGAAACAGAAGTTACTGAGGTTGGCTGGAACCTGTGATCCTCCTGTCTTAGCCTCCCAAGTCCTAGGATTACAGGCATGCACCACCATGTCCGGCTTGATTTAGAGTTTTTAAGTTAAGATTTTACTTAAAATAGAATGGTATAGCTATAAGAAATACCATTTTTATGATAGAAACAATTTTTGAAACTGTAAAAGGCTTTCTTTCTCCCCTCTCCCCTCACTCTTTCCCAGACTAGTTTAATATCCCATACCTGAATTCTTAGAATGTGAACATTTGGCTTACAAAATAAACTAGAACTTGTATACTTTTTAAAATTTCTATTTTTTTGGTGCTTGGGATTGAACCCAGGGCTTCATGCATACTAAGCACATGTTCTGCCACTGAAATACACTCTAGCTTTTCTACATATTTTTTCACATCACAAATTAGTATATAAAGAGTATATGTCACTGTTCCATTTATTATGTTTATTCAAGTGTATTTTGAGCCTTGTTTAAGCTGTAATTGTAATCACCAGGTCAGTGGTTCTCACTCTGGTCCCTAGACCAGCAGCTTAAGCATCATCTAAGGTGAATCAGAAACTCAGTGTGTGGGGCCTAGTACTCTGTTATCATAAGCCTTCCAGGTGATTCTGGTACAAATTCCAGTTTGTAGACCATCAATGTGTATGTTCCACCTGTCAGCAGTGTTAGTATGTTCTTTCATCTAACAAATTCTTGAGTGTCCTATAAGATAGTCCTCTGTGAAAGGGATTCCATGGGCCTCTGCTGTGTCAGCTTCCAGCTTAACTTGGAGTACAAGAGAGTAGTGGAATCTTACAAATAGTCTTTTAGTTAAAATACCCTGGGCTGGAGGCCAAAGCATTTAGTTGTTTTTGATAACTATGTTGCAGGGCAGGCATTGCTTGGAAGAGCTCTGTGATGTAGTTTCAAGGGCCTGGCCTTTCCTGAGAGCTGCGCTAGATCCTTGGGCTACAGAGATGAAAGACGGTTCCCTACTTTCAGGGGTCCTCAACCTTAGCAGTGTTTACTCATAAGGTGTCTGGCTCTGTTAGTCTGGTACCACTCATCTTTTTAAGCCATTTTTGGTTGGTGTGGGAAGATTTTATTTGTGCAGTTTTACTGTTTAGATCGTAGAAACTTGGTGTTCCATCTAGTCCTTCAAAGGCCTACTTAATCCAGTGTGTTCTACCACTGCCTGTCCCAGAGAAGCTCAGTTTTTCCACCTCTGAAGAGAGGAATATTGTGCCTACTTTAAGTATTGGTTATGAGAATGAAGTGGGTCAGAGCTCAGGTATGGGATAAGGCGTTAGGAATGAGTTAGGGCCAAAATATAGTGGCTCGTGCTGAAGTTGAAAGGTCAGAACAAAACTCCAGAGTATGGGTGGAGGAATTTGGTTACAGAGGCCTCCATTCTCTTTTCCCCAGTCTAAGCACACTTTTTCCTTACCTCTTGACCTGGTAGGCAGAATTAGTCCCCAGAGTTTCCCCTTCACTACTGCTCCCAAAGCAAACAGCCAAGCATTTCCAAAGGTTCTTGTGAGCAATAACAGGAAATAAACAGGTAAAAGAGGATCTGCTGTCTCTTCATTCAGACTCTGTGCCCTGGGAGGCCAGAGAAAGCTGTGCAGATGTGCTGAGACTTTTTTGATCGGGCAGCAAAGCATGCTAATAAGCTTCATCTGCACTTCAGAAGTTAGGGACCCAGGGAGAGGTGGAGCACTGATCTGTGCAGGACCGTGAGGGATCTGCAGGTGGTAAGGGGTCCTGGAGGAGAAGGGCAGGAGGCCAGAGCAGCTTTGCTTGTATTAGAAAAAGGCTGGCATCACAGATGGCACCTTAAAGATTGGAGCGGGTAATTCATACTCCTAAACACCTTACAAAGTTACAATTGTGGAAATACTAACTCAGATTCTACCTAATTGGTTTATCAGAATCTCTTCTACTTTCCATCCAGAATCCGCGGCAGTAAAATGATTATTTCACTCAAGCATGCATGTTAAAAATCCAGAAATACATCCTGGAAGATTACTTAACAGTAGTGATGATGGTGAGGAAAAACCCTTACACACTTTGGGATTTGGGATGACACAGAATGATGTGACTTATTTTTTAGGAAAAAAATTCAACACTTAACACCTTAAACTTGTGCTCCAGCTAGGTGCCTGTTACAAATAGTCAAATTAGTGGATGTCTTATTTTCTGAAATAACTTAAAAGAACTATTTAATGCCACTCATACCTAACACAGGTATTCTTATTAATTGGATCTTCATATGAAATGGTGTGAGAATCTATGCTGACAAGAAAACAAAACTGATAAGGAGTAGAATGCTTTTGGGAACTCTTTGGTTGGGCCCATTCTATGCATGCTCTGTAAATTTTTATGTTGCTTATATGGTGTGCTGTGGTTTACAGACTGACCTTTGCATTAATTTGCCATTGTATTTCTCAAATATTAATGAAGGGTAAAAGTGATTTTAATCCAAATATGATATTTTTAAGGTGCACTTAAAGCTTTTCCTTTAAAAAATATTGTTTTCAGGAAGATGGGAACTGCTTCATTAGTGATTGCTGGCAAAATCTCCTAATGTCTTTCCATAAGCTGTTTAAGCTTAGTATTAGAAATTAGGGCTAGAGGATTTAATTAGCCAGCTCACAGGATGCAGTCTCTTTAATTTAGCATTTCCCTTTGAGAAAATTATGTGGTTGAAGAAGGAATATGATATTTTAGATAACTTGGTTTTTGAATAAGTTTATTGTCTCCTTCTTGGCCCTTATCATGTCTGTACTGCTGATCTGGAAACTGCGTGATTTGAATTAAAATATTTTGGGGTGTTGGATTGTGTACAGTAGTTTTGGGAGTTAGGAAAGGTTTGCTTTTAGTTTTTTAGAGACATTGATTAAGTTGTCTTTTTAATAGGGACAAATAAGTACTAGTTCCTATACGTTTAGCCAATCCAGTGCATTTAACCAATGAATACATTGTTAAGAGAGTGAAATGTTAACACTTTTTCATTTTTAAACTTAACTTTTAAGAAAACACCAAAAAGCCTCTCATAACCCCTGCTACCTTTTCATCTATAACATTACATTGCCTTGGTTTCTACTTTTAATTTCCCTAGGGGTTCTTTTTATTTAAGAGGGTGAAAGAAATATTTGTGTAAGTACTACACCAGTGCTTCTGTTAAATTCTTCTTCAACAAAGAATAAGTTACTTCAGCGCCTCATGCCCAGGGTGCATATTTTTCAGAAAAGAAAGTGCAATGAAAGGAATAGATTTTCAGTGAGCATGTTTATTTCACGTCTGCTAGTTCATTTTATCTTAGAACTTTTCTAATTCTTTGAGTTTATAACCATTTCTTCATTCAGCTGAGTACATATACATGTTTGCACAAAATGGCTAACTTTTAGAAATTGTAATAAATTTTAGAACAGGTATCTTTCCAGTCTGATAACATGGATCTCCTTGTTCCCTTTACAATACAACTAAGATTTAACCTTAACTGGTGGTTCTTGTTCTTGTGGAGACCTCTTAGTGCTTTTGCTTATGGTGGTGATACCGATTGGTGCTTACTGTGAGATTAAAACTGAGAAAAATAAAAAATATGTTTATTAAATAATAGTAATAAGCTTATGTTAGCAGAAATAACATGCTTTTATGAAAAAAAAAAACTTGTTCCCCAAATAACAAATATTTTTAGTGACAAGAGTATCATTGTTTTACATTTGTATACATCTCTTTAATGTCTGCCTTAAATAGAAAGCTGGATTTTCCTATCTGTGTTTGATCTGTTGCACTTGAACACATCATGTAATCTCTGGAACACTAAATGCATACTCATGAGAGACAGTTTAAAAGGGCGAAAGTCAAGGTATAATTGTAAAAATTTCAGTATAATGAACCCTCTGAAAGAACTTCAGGGTGTGTGTTTTATCATACTTCAAGAACTATTGCATTATAACATTTTATAGCTATTTATAGTTACTAAAGCAACAACAACCCTCTCCCATATTTTCAAGTTTCTCTGTGTGAAATTAACACTGAGAGTTTATTAGGAAAATGGAAAAGAGGAAACGAGTTGGATCAAGTGGAAGTATAAATGACTTTTTGAATTTTTCCATCAAATAACGATTCTTCTAGTGTTTCCCTGCCTACTTACCTCAAACGTTTGTAGTGGTCCCTCTTATTTTCCAAGCTGCTCCACAACTGAGACCTCCTCCCTCAAGATTCTAGTAGAAAAAGAAAGTTCTGAATGAAGGGAATTTGTCTACACTTCTCTCCTGTTTCTCTAGCTAGGAAGAGAAGGAAAGGGAGATAAAACTTACGAACACTTTTACCTCCTGCCAGGTGATGTACATATGCCACTTCATTTTAATCTCCCAAACAACCCGACAAGGTTTGTTTTTTCTTTCTTTTCTTTTCTCTCATGTGTGTCTGTATGCGTGCATATTCCTGTGGTACTGAGGATTGAATGCAGGGGCATTCTACCTCTGAGCTACAACCTTAGTCCTTTTTATTTTGAGACAAGGTCTTCCTAGGTTGCTGAAAGTCTCACTAAGTTGCTGATGCTGATCTTAAATCTACTATCCTCCTGTCTCAGTCTCCCAAGTACTGGGATTACAAGCATGCACCACTATGCCTGGCTGTTCAAGTTTTGTTTTATTTTGCTACATTCTTCTACAAATAAGTAAGAATCAGAAAGGGTAAATAACATGTTCAAGGCACACAGTATTTAAGTGACAACCTGATCTGAACTAGTGTTTCTGTTCCCAAGGCCTGTGCAATGCTGTGTTCCTGGTGTGTGTTTGTTTTTCTTCTATTCCTGCAGCTTGAGAATGTGGATACTAATGCTTTATTGGTCTCTGTTATGATGATGAAACAATTTGACTGCCCTTTGAGGTTTGTTCTTGTGGGATTAACAGTTTTTCTTAGATTATATTTTATAAAGTCAAACTTTTCTCTTTTTTTGTACCTCTGAGCCTTTTTATTTTTTATCTTGAAACAGGGTCTTACTAAGTTGCTGGTGGCCTTACTTAAGTAGCTGTGATCCTCCTGTCTAAGCTTTCCAAGTACTGGGATTATAGGTGTGCACCACCACACCTGGCAAAGGTGAACATTTTTAAAAACAAGGTTTATAATAATTTCTTCAGTTTTATTTATTTGAAAATAAAACAGCTGCTTATCTATGTTTTATCATAGAGTATAGTATTGCCCTTTTTTGTGTGCTCAGTTCTTATCCTAAAGTAGCTGGTCATTTGGTTTGTCAAAATTCCAGAAAGACAAAATCTATTCTCAGAAACATTGTCATTTTTATATTTCAGTACCCAGCTGGGGGATGGATGGAGTATTTGTGGGGTTGGGGAGCAAGTCATATAGCTCTTGGTATTGTGGCAGGACTCCTCATTTCTCCTGTGGGTAGTTTGTATGATTTAGGACCCACAGAGAGTGAACTTTCAAAGGTTTCTCAAGTTGGAGAGGCCAGAATATACCATTATACAATCCTGAAGAAGGCTTGGTGGAATTCCTTCATATAGTCTCAGCACTGCATGGTCTTAAAAAGTAATAGACGAAGCTGGGCGTGGTGGTGCACTCTAGTAATCCCAGTATTTGGGAGGCTGAGATGGGATGATCACAGATTCAGAGCTAGCCTTGGCAACTTAGTGAGACTCTCAGCAACCTAATGAGACCCTGTTACCAAATAAGATATAAAACTGGGCTGGGGGTGTAGCTTGGAGGTAGAATGCTTCTTGGTTCAATCCCCAGTACCAAAAAAAGTAATAGACCAGCTGCCTTTTGTGTGTATTAGATTTTCTTGCATTTAAGGTTAAAGCCTCTTACTTCTAGCGCCCCCACCTAAAAGGGAAGGGGAAAACCTCCCCCAAACCAAATAGGCCTGAGTATTAAGTAGCTGCCACAATGCTAGTCAAATTAGAGGTGCAGCTGACCTGAGAGCAAAAATGTTTCCATAAAAAGGGCAGAGAAGAGTCTTCATAATAGCTGATAGTGGAAAAAGGTAAAAGGAAGAGCCCATGTTAAGTACTGCCACCTGCAGTTGTTTGTTACAGGGTTTGCTTCCCTACACATTTGATAGTAACAACCTAACTGGTCAGCTGATAAGGGTGGCAGGGTAGAACCTAAAACACTGAGAAATATTTCCATGAAAAATGGTTGGAATTTTTAAAGGAATTTGGGTACTTGAAAGATAATCTAGAATTACTTAGAAAAGTGAACATTCATGAAACACCTTAATCTGGTGATATCAGATTGATGAAGTCTAGGACATCTTATATATGTCTTCACATATCTCTTAAATTGTTTTTGGAGGTTACAGTTTTACAGTTTGCTTTTTTAAAAATAGTAAATTTTTAATGTAACAAAATTGGATAATACATGGAATTTTTTCCTCAGCATAATTGTATAATATCAGGATTCAATAATATGCCTTTTCTTCTGATTTGTATAACTCAGATGGACAAATAAGGTCATTTCTGCAAAAACTATTTGTGGTCTTCATCAATTTTCCCATGGGCCACTTCTTCAAGATTTAGTTGGTCTCTTCTGAAGCACCTATTCTGTTATCTCCTGATAAACTTATTTTTAAAATATTATTTTTAGGTTATGCTGGGCATTAAACCCAGGTCCTTGCTCATGCCAGGCACACGTCTACCATGGCACTACACCTCTGTTCTCGTAGGCTCATTACCAACTAGTCTATCCCTTGGATCTTCAATCATCTGGGCTTTACCTGTGATTAGAAAAGTTCTCCAATGTAACTTTTGTGAAGAGACATATAAAATATTTTGATATGGTAGGCAAGGAGAGATATAAGAATGTTAAGTGGGAAAAGGGTGATTTTGAAAATAGTTTATATTTTTCTATTAGGATATCTGTTTTCCCTATCGGCATATTTGTAACAGGTTGAAATCAGTTTTCCTTGCACTAACTATACAGAATGTACAGGGAGTGTTCGTATTGTTTCTTATGATTTATTGGTAATTCTTGTTTTAATCTTTGACTGTCCCATGGATTTTTAAGTATTGTAAATTTCTAGTGCATCTGGTATATATGAATTAAGGCAAGACTACTCTCATTTTCTTCATTTTTCTCGGGTGTTTGTTTTCACATAACTTTTTCTTCATGAGAAAATAGACAAAACATTTCAAATATTACCTTTTCTATATATCCTTTTCTTTAACTGTGGTTTTCAGAAAAACTTCTCGATCAGAAGAAATAAAGGTGACTGGAATATATTTTGAAACAGATATTATTTGTAGAAGAAAATAGAATGGTTATCATATGATAGCCCTCAGATTTTCTATTGTGAAGCAATAATAGGAACTTGTTTTTTTTTTTTTTTTTTTTTTTTTTTGCGGTACTGGGGATGGAACTCAGAGGCATTCTACCTCCGAGCTATACCCCCAGCCCTATTTTTTTATTCTTTATTTTGAAACCGAGTCTCACTAAGTTGCGGAGTGCCTCACTAGGTAGCTGAGGCTGGCCGCGAACCCGGATCCTCCGGTCTCAGCCTCCCGAATGCTGGG
>PVLC010003346.1:0-19957 GCA_004027655.1 Graphiurus murinus | reverse complement strand
GGAACTTGTTTTTATAGAATGCTTTTTTATTGGTTCATTTGGTAAAAAAAAACTACAACACTTTTCTCCTAAGTGTCCTTGAATATGAAATA
Organism: Graphiurus murinus; assembly: GCA_004027655.1. NCBI lineage: Eukaryota > Metazoa > Chordata > Mammalia > Rodentia > Gliridae > Graphiurus > Graphiurus murinus. The sequence continues at coordinate 19,865 of PVLC010003346.1, read as the reverse complement.
CTAATATGAAGTCGCATTACTCTGAAAGTTGTTTTTTTTTTTGCGGTACTGGGGATTGAACTCAGGGGCATTCTACCTCCGAGCTACATCCCCAGCCCTATTTTTTATTTATTTTGAAACAGGGTCTCACTAAGTTGCGGAGTGCCTCACTAGGTAGCTAAGGCTGGCCGCGAACCCGGATCCTCCAGTCTCAGCCTCCCAAATGCTGGGATTACAAGCATGCGCCACCACACCCGACACTCTGAAAGATTTCTTGTGAGTAGTGTTTTCTCCAGCTCTGGCCTGGATAGCTTCTGTCGGGGAAGACAGTGAGTGGGGCTCAGATGTCCCGTGTGTGAATCCTTGGTGTTGTCTGGCAGTTGCCCTTGAGCCACAGTTCTGCAGCTCCATGTGTACCACCTTTCCCAGAGTCCCTACATGGTGAAGAGCCTTTTTTTCTGAATGATTTTGGGAACTTGAAGAAACAGTGGACCAGGTTGATGAATTTTATCAAAGTAGCATAAATAGTGGAAGGCAAAAAGAGCTAAGGGCTTCATTGTATAGCATTCAGCTTTCTGTCAGGCTTTGGAAATCCTGAGGTAAATCTGAGTCCTGGATATTCCCAAAGGGATCCCTTTTCTTTGCCTCCAAGTTGACTCCTCACCACTTGACTCTGACTTTCTGCAGGAGGGAAGCACTGAATGGATGTTCACCCATCCCTCAAATTCAGGGTAACTTTCTTATGCATTGAGGAAAAGGGAATATGGAAGGTTCGGCTCCTGACCAAGCAGGCCAGGCCTGATAGGTGCGCAGCGCTGGTGGGAGGCAGTTTTTCAGTTGGCTGTAAGTGTAGCTAGAGCTTGTCCTAGAGAGAATGGCTGCATGAATGGGGTGAGCTTCGCACCTCTATCTTATAAGAAGCACCCAAATGCTGTTGGTCGTGGAGCTTGTCAAGGATTCCTGTATAGTCCCAAGGCTTTTTCTCCCTTGGTGATCTTATACTGTACATGTGTATAGCAACCTTACATCTGTACCAGCCTTCCTCTGAATAGTATGGAAGAAAATAATTGTTCCACTTAGATTGTGGTGTATATGAGATTTGGGACTCTGCAGTTCTATCAGCAGTTGCTGCTCATAGATATTGCTACATTGGGGCATATACTATGTATGTCAGAAAGGATTACTAAAATTTTTCTCTGTTCAGAGTTTGTGGAAAATACCCCTTCATAGTTGCAGTGATGGCTGGAGCAGACTTCCTAAAGGTGGAAGGAAAGGGGAATTTTTTGAGAAGAAAGCTGAGCTCACTCTACTTTAAAAGAAGGAGGGGAGGGGAGAGGAGAGGAAAGAAATCCACTGATCTAGGAGAATTTTTTGTGTCTTGTAAACCACAGATCCAGAGTAAAGTAATGATGTGCTGTGCTTTGAGGAAGATGAGGAAAGGGGGTATGGGGAGGAGGAAAAAGAATCCACTGATCTAGGAGATTTTTTTTTTTGCCTTGTAAACCATAGATTCAGAATAAAATATTAGTGCTGTGATCTAACTTATTATCGGTACAATGATGGTGTACTGCAATAAGTATTTTCATCTGGCTGTACAAAATACTTCAACATGTCTGTTAACTCCCATTTATTTTTTATATTTATGGGAGAATGGGTGGTGGTAAGTGACCTGAATGTTTCTACTGGGATTGGGGGTAGTTGTCATTTTTTTTTCTTGCTGCTTATCTGTACCTCATGTTTTCAAGAGTAGAACATCCATGACACCCGAGTGCTAAACTCTCCCTTTCTTTCTTTCAAGGTTTCCACTTGAGCGGCACAGTGACAGAACCTGCAATACAGTCAGAGCCAGAAACTGTTTGCAACGTGGCCATCAGCTTTGATCGTTGCAAGATTACCTCAGTGACCTGCAGCTGTGGAAACAAGGACATATTTTATTGTGCCCATGTTGTGGCACTGTCTTTATACCGCATCCGAAAGCCAGATCAGGTCAAATTGCATCTTCCCATTTCAGAGACTCTCTTTCAAATGAACAGAGACCAACTACAAAAGTTTGTACAGTATTTGATCACAGTGCACCACACAGAAGTTTTGCCAACTGCTCAAAAATTAGCAGATGAGATTCTTTCTCAAAATTCAGAAATCAACCAAGTTCATGGTGAGTATAGATAGTGATTCTATAAATTTCTCTGGGTTCTTTTTCACTTGTATGTCTGGTTCTGCATAAAATGAATTAAATGCAAAATAGGTCATCAGCATTATTCTTTCATATTCGAGAGAGATTTTAAATTTAGCTTTGTATCCTGAAACATTTCTTTTGAAAATTGCATGCTAGGTGGCAAGCTTTTTGTGCTCAGAAAAATCTCTCATTTGTTAAAAGCTTGATTCATACACTTTCTTTGCATTTAGTAGCACTTCATGAAATACTAAACATTAGTTATGCAAAACACTTATGTCACTTAATTCACCCTTTTCAGTTAGCTAACCTGTGCATATTCAGAATTTCTTTTAAAATTTATTTTCCAATGCAAGAAAGTTTGTGACAGGGTGCCTCACATTAAGAAAATGAATTATTTTTAGAAAAATATTGTAATTTGTTTAGAGAGAGTTTGGGATATGAATAGTTTTTTTTTTTTTTTTGCGGTACTGGGGATTGAACTCAGGGGCATTCTACCTCCGAGCTATACCCTCAGCCCTATTTTTTATTCTTGATTTTGAAACCGAGTCTCACTAAGTTGCGGAGTGCCTCACTAGGTAGCTGAGGCTGGCCGCGAACCTGGATCCTCCGGTCTCAGCCTCCCGAATGCTGGGATTACAAGCGTGCGCCACCACGCCTGGCTATGAATAGTTTTTTTGTGTGTGTGAGAGGTCACAAAAAGGATTTCTTTAAAATATTCCATACATTGAACATGTATGGGAGAAATAAACATACTTATTTGTAAACACATTATCAAGTATTTTTCTTGTGCATTTTAAGTATATTAGCTCACAAGAATATGTACAACTTTCCAGAAACATACTACTTTTTTCATGTAGGAGAAATCATATTGTCAAAATATTGGTTTCTTGTGCTTTTAAGATAATTATGTTTTTAGTCTTGGGGATCAAACCCAGAGGCATACCTCTGAGTACATCCCCAGCCCTTTTTATTTTTCATTTGGAAACAGTCTCACTAAGTTACTGAGGCTGGCCTCTAACCTGTGATCCTCCTGTCTTGGTTTCCTAAGTGCTGGGATTACAGGCATGTACCACCACACCTGGGTGCTTTTAAAATATTTGAACATAATTCTTTAAATATTTAAAATATGTTGAGGAAAGTAACACAGTCGTGACTAGAGCAGTTCAGTGACCTGACATTGTTACATTTCTTTAGATAGATTGATTTGAGACCTAGGACAAGTCACTCACCTTATTTTAGGTTTTTCTTTCTAAGTCATTACTTTATAGAGAAAATAGAAATGTTTTAAAGAAAACAGTTTGAGATCATTTAAAAATATTTTTAGTTGTAAGATGTAAAATACAGAAAAGTACATAAAATTGAATGGGCAGATTAACAAAAATGAAGCAAACCACTACCTAGGCTAAGCAATAGATGATTCTGAGCTCTTGAGAGGGCTCTCTGTTCTGTGACACACCACAAGTCTGCCATAGAAGCTTCTTCAAGCCACCAAAAGCCATGGATTCAAGGAATTTTCAAGTTAGGTGTCTGCTTTGTCATAGCTGGAGTCTCTCCCTTGATAACCACATCTGATTTTTATGGCAATCTCTCCCTTGGTGGTAGTGTTTTTTGGCAGCATTAAACACTAGTTTACTTTGCTCTGTTTTTAAACTTTATATGTCATACAGTGTGATTTCCACATATCTGACTCAAAATCATATTTACCCATATTGTTTCCTGTACTTATAGTTCATTTATTGTCATTGGTCGGAAGTAACCCTGTCCCATAGAAATATAATGTGATCCACAGGTATAAATTTTAAATATTCTAGTAGGCATAATTTAAAAAGTAAAATTAATGTTAATAGTATGTTTTATCTCGCTCCGTATGTAAAAAACATTGACTTATATTTATGAGGATAACAATATTCATAAATATTGTTTCAACAAATGATACATTTTCGTTGTTTCATATTAAGTCTGAAGTATGGTATCTATTTCATAGTTATAGCACATCTCAAATCACACTGTATCCACACTGCAGTGGCTCAGTAGCCACATGTGGCTAGTGGTTATCATACCAGACAACACAGCTCTAGAGTATTCTAGGAATGAGGATATCACTATTTGTCCATTCAACTATTGATGACCCTTGTTTTGAATAGAGCTGCTGTGAACCTTTTTTTTTTTTTTTTTTTCCTTACAAGTCTCTTGGTACTATGAGATATGTGGTTTTTATGTCAGAGGAAAATCCATGTTGTCATATCTAGTTCTCCCCATATCAGGCTCAGTTTTATTAAAGTAGCTATCATAAGGTGCGTAAAAAACATTTTACTTGGTAGAGTCTGCCAATGCTAAATAACAGGAGTGTAAACAACTCTGCCACAGAAGTGCCTTTGACCCACCAAAAGCACATGTATTGAAGGACTTTTCAAGTAGGCTTCTGCTCTGTCATATCATCTGTCTCAAATCCTGCTGCCTTGAGAAAATTCACTTCAGCTAACAGTCATCCCAGAGATTTCTCAGAAGCCTATTCATGGCTTCTTATTGAATTGTTCAGTGGAGGCAGTAGAATAGGATATACCATTTTTCAGACTTTAATGTATTCTCTTTTTTCTCCTTTTTTTTAGTTCATGTAATTCATTAGGGTCACTTTGTTATCTGAGTTTTAGTTTAACCGAAGGTCCCCATCAATAATTAGATGTTTGCTGCATTTGTCTTGCTTGTTTTGAAGGCCAGCAGCCCCTAAATCTATTTCTATGTTGAGATAATTGGACTAATGAAACAATGTAAACTAGTTGCATGTGGGAATCTGTTCACACGAAGAATTTCTTTCAGTGTCTCTAAAACTGAAAGGAAAAAGTGTCTAAAGAAATATCAAGGACTGAATACAGGTTAGTTTTAGACTCAGTGTGATTTTCAAATAACTTTTGTATGAAAACAGCTTCAGGAGAGCAGTGAACTTCAGCAGTTGATACTCCCATCTTTCTCTCCACTTAATTTGTCATCGCATTTGCTCCCAGCCTGGAAATGGACCAATTACACAAGCCGCCTTCCTGCCTTCCATTCTAGTATGACAAGTGGCAGAAAAGAAGAGAGGGGGAAGCAGGCCGCGACCTTAAGTGATGAAATGGGAAATTTGCTCCCTGGAGAGCATTACTTTTAACTGATTAATGACTTAGTAGGGGTGGGATTAAAACTGTTTTGCAGTTATTTGACTACATGGTCCCACCTGCTTCCAAACATCTATATATAAAGCATTCTGTTTTCATTAAATCAGTTTTTAAAGCAGTACTTTCTCATCTGCCTTTGTGGGTGTGTTTTTCTTTTGAGAAAAATGTCCTGAATATGGCATTTCAGGTTAAATTAAATACTAGGAGGATTTTATTTTTCTCAAAAGAAAAGCATTACTTTTACTTTGCTGGATAACTAGTGTTAAGATAGGATTTAGACTTGATTATTTTGGTTAGTTTTATAAAGACAAAGTTTAGCTCATATAAATCCTTTCTTGAAAGAATGGCATAATACAATTTATAAGTAAATACAAAGTAGGTTGATAACAAATTTTTCCTTTTTCCTTGTGAACTTGTCCTACTGCCTCTTAAAAGTCTATTAGTTACTTTTCCTCATTTTGAAATATTTAAAAAATAATTTTATCTGGAGGAATCAAAAGCCTTTTCAAGTTTATTCCATATGCATTGTTCCTCATAATTTCCTTATAAACTAGGTGTCAAAAATTTATGATTCCAATACTTTGTGCATTGTGATTTATCCATAGTCACAGACTCAGTGACAGTAGTTGGAATATAGACTCAGTCATTATCACAGTTCTGTCCTTGACAGTAGGCCTTTTCATGTTTCACTGTGTCTTCATAAAATTTCCCATATAATTTTACTAGAAATTTAAGCACTGTATGATAAAGGTGACTGTAAGATTGTTAACGGCTCACCACAGAGATTACCAATTGTAGTTCTGTATTTTTCTAAGCAAAATTCTTTGCTCTTAGCTTTATATTGTAATAAAACTTTCCACTTTCCATATTCTTAAAAAAGATGATGTTTTTGCTAAGTACTTATGTAGAGTTTTATTGATTTCTAAGTACTAAGCCTGCTCTGTTATTTCTTTTTTCTTTTTTTGTGTGTGGTACTAGGGATTGAACCCAGGGGCATTCTACCTTTGAGCTATACCCCCAGCCCTATTTTTCATTCTTTATTTTGAAACAGGGTCTCACTAAGTTGTGGAGGGCCTCACTAAGTAGCTGAGGCTGGCCATGAACCCAGATCCTCCTGTCTCAGCCTCCCAAGTACTGGGATTGCAAGCATGCGCCACCATGCCCGGCTCTGTTATTTCAGTTTGAACTTTTTTGGTTCTTTATTCTTCCTATTAAAAGAAACATATTGTAGATTGGTAAATTTTGATATCAATATAGACTATTAAGCTTGAAGTCTGGAGGTCTAGAGTCCAGTGCTATATTTGTTTTGTGTAACTTTGTAACTTTGGGTGGGACTAATTTTATCTTATACTTAAAATGCTCATAATCTTCTATAACAGTATTAGAAAATTTCAGTGATATGTTATAGACATGTATAATAATAATAAAAAGATAATCAAGCTTACCTTTTTGGGGCACCCTTATCATAGTTAGGAAGAAGAGAACAGGCCAGTTGAGGAATGGGTGAGCTGGAGGTCCGCTTGTTTTCTCCAGACTTTCCTCTGTCTCTCCCTCTCCCTCTCCCTCTCCCTCTCCCTCCCCCTCCGCCTCTCTCTCTCTCTCTCTCTCTCTCTCTCTCTCTCTCTCTCACACACACACACACACACACACACACACACACACACACACACTTTTATGATATTTTTTATATTCGTTCTATGGGGCTTTACTTTTGAATACACGGAACAGCAATAGGTACATAGATATCTATGTGCATTTCTTTCTCTTCTACTTATTTTCTTGTGCTTTTCTCTTACTGACCTTCCTGTGGGCCAGTTTGTCCTGGGCAGACTACAAAAAAAGGATGGACAGAGAGGATATTGTGGTTTTGACCTTGACTTTGAACAGAAGAAAACAACAATCATTTTAATGACCCTTTCACTCCCAGGGCCTAAGCCAATTCCAGATGTGGGCCATACCCATCCCTTACTTCTTGCCATGTACTCAAAATACCATGCCAATTGGCCAGATGTAAAGGGTATGTCAGATGAGGGTTGACATATGACATCCAAGATCTCTTCAAACTTGACTTTTTGTCTTTGGTGGTGGTATATCTGCAGAGACATAGGAGGCACCTAGAATCCATACTGCAAAGGTATACCTCCTGTAGTTCATCCAGGCATGTAATGTTCTTCAATTTCAATTTAACATGGTTTTTAAAAAACCAAGACCATGAATTCATTTGTGCCTTTTGCCTATCCTGCTTAATTTAATCTCCAAATGCCTCTGTTCCCAGCCATCTTATATATTTGTTTAAGCTTTCCCAGATACCAGCAAACAGACAAGCAAATCTGTTCAGTAGTCCCCACTTTATTGCATAGCTCTTAATTTTCATTTGATCATAAGCTCCATTAGGGGTAATACTATGACCTGTGGATCTTGGTAATCTCCTTAAGCACAATACTTAAAACGTGATAAACACAGTATTTGTTAAATGCAATGTAACACTGTCATTTTTTATTCTCTCTTGTTCCTAGTAGGAACTTGGAGATTTGTTCTTTAAGGACCTATACATATACATGTTCCAGATCTGCCAGTGAGTGACAGTTAGAGCCATCTGATGTAGCCTCAAGTCACATCTCTTTTCCTTTTATTTCCCAGTGGATGGCTGTATTCATTGTAATTGGGCTTGCATTAGCAACCAGTTTTTCCAAGTTTCCTAGGGAGATAATTTGATTATTGCTAGCATATCCTTTTTATTGTGGAGCATTCTGGTGTTGACAGTTGATAAAACAAAGGTATGATCTGGTGGTCAATATAATTACTAAATAAATTCTGTAGAAGAAAATTACAGTTGTTCTAACTATATTATGTCTCAGTACAAAAATATAAGAACGTATGTTGGAACAATTTATAGTAGGATAGAAGTAAAAAGGCAAGATAAAAGATTAGTTGAAGATAATAAGGCAAGCCCTCATTGGTTCTCCATTCCTAGTGGCTCCCTTTGTCTCCAACAGCACCCTTATCCAACAAGGCACTACTGCTGACAGCATGGTTTATATTCTTTAACTTTTTTTTTTTCTTGAATACACCAAGCACAGATGTGCACACACACAAATGCACAAATGCACATAATTAAAAAAAATAAATCACAAAACAGTTTGCATTTCCAGTTTGCTTTATTCTATAAATATAAAATTGATATCTTATTTTAGTACAGATAGGTCTCTTACTGTTTTAAATTCTGTTTGGTCTTCCATAGTATGAATATATTTTACCATTAGCCTACTGAATGACCTTGAAGAGGTTGTTTCCATTTTTCCCCTACTATACACAGTGCTGTTGTGACCATCCCTGATTTCTGTGTTGTGAATTTGTGTACTTTTTAAAAAAATAATTTGTTCTCAGTAGTAAAAATGCCATAATAAATGGTATATGCATTTTGAATATAATTGCCAAATTTCCCCTAAAAAAATTACCAGGTTTACCCTTAACTTGTAACTAAAGCTTGATGGTTCTGTAATATGATTTTAATATATTTTATATTTTTAAAAACCATCAATGGAATCTGTGTAAGTGATACTTTTCTTTTCCTTTACATGAAGTTTTTACATTTCACTATAGCAGAAGAAGTAGTCTTAAAACTTACATCCCTTTGGAGAAGTCACAATCTCTAGCTCATGAGGAATTTGCTAAGGTAACACCAAGATGGGCAGGTTACTTTTAGCCCAGCACCCTTCATTCTCTTTTTTCACTTCCAGATCTTGCCCTCTCTCAAATCCTGTAGTCATATCTGACTCCACCACAACCCTCCTAATTTATAAAAGATTGCTACTAGCTGTGATCATTTTCCTTATCCATCCCTCTCATCTCTTTCTCCATTAACAGACTCATAGGTTTCTTCATGTTGGCTAGATGAACTTCTTTCTTGTTCCTGTTTCCTCACAATTTTTTTTTTTTATTGCTCCCTATGTAAAAACTATTCAGTATTTAAAAGTTCCAGCTTTGAAGTTAGCCCAATTTAGAATACTGACCCGTTTTGCTTTCAAGCTTTGTTCCTAAAGTCAAGTAACTGAATCTCTTCAGTCCTCACTTTTCTCATTTGTAGAATGTTGACTATAATGTGTGTATTTCATAAGGTCGAGAGGGTTAAAGGAATAAATACTAATCGCTATCGTCACCATCATGGTAATGTGGCAATTGACATGAGTCCTCAAGGGCCCTAATAAATTGAGGAAAATATTTATGAATCTGTTTTTTAAAATGTCTTTTAAAGTGAGCCAGGCGTGGTGGTGCACACTTGAAATATCAGTACTTGGGAGGCTGAGACGGGAGGATCACAGGTTCGAAGCCAGCCTCAGCTATTTAGTGAGGCCCTCCACAACTTAGTGAGACCCTGTTTCAAAATATAGAATAGGGCTGGGGATGTAGCTTGGAGGTAGAATGCCCCGCCTCTCGGAGTTCAATCCCTAGTACCACCCCCCAAAAAAAGTCTTTTAAAAAGTAACCTGAGCAAACTATTTTTAAAGCTTGAAAACATAGTAAATGTCTTTTTAGTAAATCTGGAGATTTAGATTTGTAAAAATAAGACTTTCTGAGAACTTTGCATTTAGTTATTTATATTTTTTGTACCAAGGAATTGTTAATATATGTATTACATAAATAACAGAAAGTTACTTACTTATATATACTCTGTGTTTATACTCCATGTTTTAAATGAACTTTGGAGAATGTACAAATACTTTATTGCTTTTTATCCATACAAAATACATTATTATTTCTGTACATGAATAAGTATGCTACTGAACTCCTGAGGTAAATTAAATGATAATAAGAGATGAGAAATAAAATCAGAAGAGAGGAAAAAAATAGAAGAAGGGCCATAAACCCTGACAGGTCTACTGAGTTTCCTGAGATATATGCTGATATCTGTGCTGCTTGGCATTTAACTGAAAGGAAGGTGGCTTCTTAGGGGAGCAGAACCTGGTTCATGCCAGGGTTTCCTCTGCCGTTAGCCTCCATAGTTACGAAAGCAGCCTGTCCTCTACTTGCTTCTGGAGAGGACACCACACTTTATCATGGCAGCTCATGAGGATAAAAGGTGATGAAGACTCTAGCTGTTTCAACTAAAACAGAATTGTAAATGGAAATGAAGGCATTAGTCACCACCTTGAAATGAGTATTTAATAAAGATAAAATTTAAATCTTTTCTAAAGGGTGTGTTTATTCAGTGCACATTATATTTTAGCAGCCTTCTGGTTTTCTCCCCCTCTCTAAAGGATGACTTGTATTTGAGTCTGAATCACTGAAGTTTGCTGTCTTGCTTTTTCCTCTTGTGCCAAAGGTTGATGTCAGAATTTTGCCCTCAGCTTGTAAGACAGGTGTACCAATGCCTTTGTAAGCCACAGACTTAATGCTTTCTAGCTTAACAGCATGCATTAAAACTGTAGGAGACAGCATTCTTCTATAGGTCCCCCAAAAGAGACTGAATTAATTACCTCTGCAGTGTAGACATCTGCTGCCTGCATAAATAGGCTGAATTTGACAATTTCAACAAAAAGCAACACCATTGCTAAGTATAAGTGGTTAAAAGTATTATTTGGACAATTATATTAGGAGAATGATTAGGCCACAGTAAGGATGAAGATGTTAACTGTGTAAACTAAAGCCTTTAACTTTTTTACTTTTTGAAGTTGTTCTCCAGCAGAGGAAGAAAAAGCTTTCTCTCCCCTCATCACATTAGAACCAAAGCCATGAGTAACTCCATGGACCAAACACAGCATAAGCCACTGTGAACATGTCTTCATAGCTCAGTTTAAAATGTGCAGAATGCTTTGGTATTGTCTAATGCTTAGAGTGGTGTGAAATGGTCATCTCATTAGGTATGTCTTAAATTCAGTACACTGAAAAGGTGTCTATATGGTGCCTATGGAACCTGAATATTTTTCATTTTCATAATTTATTGTGTGTGTGTGTGTGTGTGTGTGTGTGTGTGTGAGATATATTCCACCCAGTGGCATTCTACCTCTAAGCCAAACCCCTAACCCTACTTGATTATTTTGTTTTGAAACTGGGTCTCACTAAGTTCCTGCGGCTGGTCTCAAACCTGCTATCCTCCTTTCTCAGCTTCTCAAGTATTAGGATTACATGCATGCACCACCACACCCAGCTTATTTTTCATTATTAAGGTTCAGAATATGCCACCACACTTAACATTCTTTTCAAATACAGAATCTTTTTCTTTCCTCCTCCCTCATTTTTATTCCCAGAAAAGATTCTGATTCAGTAGGTCTGAAATGATGTCTCAGCATCTATTTTTCACAGTGTGCCTTAGGAATTTTGATGTGCTTTTGACTGGGAAAACTGTTGGGATAAGGGAATTTCAAGGCTGGGATAAATCAAAATTAACTCAGAATCAATTCAGGCAGTAGACGGGACGTCAAAAATTTAGATAGTGGTTCTTCTTGCCCATGAATTCTCTGCTCTATTCCTAAGGTGTCTTGTTACCTACATAGGCATTAAGACAGACTCGAACACCCCTGTCTGGGAATGAGAAACAATTAAACTGTACACTTTTTTCCTAAACAGGTAATTTTACTTTCCCTGAAGGCTTGAAACTGAAGAATTAGCTTCAGTAATAAAATACCCACAAAGATTAATTATACAGTTGTAAATATTAAAGCATTTGTAATTATAAATATAAACAAGAGTAAAAATATGGCATGTTTTAAAACATTGTAAATGGACCATTTAATTTACATAAATTGAGATTCTGGTTCCTGCCCAACTTGGGGGATCTCTAATAGCAAATTTATAAATACATGAATTATGTTTCTCTTTGTAATCCCTTCTCAGAATTTAATTCTGAGAGTTGTCTTTGATGATAGATAGCCATTGAAAAGTAGAAATAAATTTTGTAAATCTTACATTTTATATAAGGCTTAGGCAACATCCTAATGCAGATAATCCAGACCTACTAGGATTAAATAGTTTAACCTCAGTATTAAAATTGAATACGTGAATTTATGCTTTTGGTAAGATTATTATATTTAGTCCCCTGGTCTATAGCATGTGGTGTATATGTCTCCTAAAATGTTGAGATGTATATAGAATAAATTTATAATTTATTTACCTATTAGTCATTTTGCATTCTTACAACTAAGGAAGTTTTCTACATTGCATGAGCAGATTTCTAATTTTTATTGCTGTTTTTTAGTTCCTGCATTATAATAATTTTTTTTTTTTTTTTTTTTTGGTACTGGGGTTTGAACCCAGTACCTTTGAGCTACACCCCCAGCCCGATTTTATTTCTTATTTGGAAACAGGGTCTCGCTAGGTTGATGAGAGTATCACTACTTGCTGAGGCTGTCCTTGCCATCTTCCTGTCTCAGCCTCCCAAGAACAGGGATTACAGGCATGTACCACCACACGCAGCTCCTGCATTATAAAATACTAGAGTTGAAGAGATGGAGGTTTGAAGAGCTAAATAATTTGCCGGAGTATGCATAGTTTTTTCTGTGCTGTGCCTAGAACAGAAGTCTTCTGAATTCTAGTGCAGGTTTGGAAACCCTGCACATCCTTCCAGCTCTTGTGTATTTGCAGCAAAATTTTATTCATGGGCCAGTGTCTTCTCCATTGCCTTCTCCTTTTCCCCAGTACTCTCAAGAAATAAGTTGATTCCAAAACTAGCTTACCAAAAAATAAAAACCAAAATTAAAAAGTTTTTTTAAAAACTCAAGAAAAGATAAGTCATGTATTTATATATTTGCTATTAGAGATTTCACCATCTGGACAAGAACTAGAATCTCTCTGCATGTGAATCAAATGGTTCATTAAAGTAATTTCAAAATTAACATTTTTGGTTTTGTTTTGTTTTTTTGCGGTACTGGGAATTGAACCCAGGGGCATTTTACCTCTTAACTATAGCCCCAGCCCTATTTTTTTTATTCTTTATTTTGAAACAGGGTCTCACTAAGTTGCAGAGGGCCTCACTAAGCAGCTGAGGCTGGCCGCAAACCTGAATCCTCCAGTCTTAGCCTCCCGAATGTTGGTATTACAAGCATGTGCCACCACGCCCAGCTTAAAATTAACATTTTTTAAAAATAAAATTTTTAAAACCTGTCTGATACTAAGGAAAAAACTCATTGTGGAATTCAAGTGAAGTCATTCCTAGATTCTTTTTTCTATCACTTTTTGCTCTTAAAAAAAAAAAAGTGAGTGCTGAGTATATTCTGAAGTTTTTGGAAGGTATCTAAATGTAGACCACTCTCCCAGTTCAGTCTGTTAATAGAAGACTAGGGTTTTCTTCAATTCAGATTTATATATACTTAAAATGTTTGGATATTTTTGTGGTGATCTGAAGCTCTCTGAATCTCACATGGTTCTAGCCCAAACAGCTGAGTGCCTTCAGCTATGCCAAAGCCCAGTCCGCCCCTGTCCAAGCATTTCTGGGGCAAAACTCCTGAAGTCTCTGTTGCAGTGGGAAATCAAACAGAGAACAACTAAAATAATCATAAAAGTTGGGGGAAATAATCATTGTGAGGATTGAAAAATAATTCAATTCATCAGATGCATGAAATGGAAATAGATGGCCAGAAGCAAGCCAGAGTTTTCCCCAAGAAGGAAATAGAAGGGCTGTGTCAGATTTAGAAGGGAGTTTTAGTAAGATACTGGGAAGAGCTTAAAAATGAAAGTTGAAACCTTGTCGTTTAGTTGTTTCCGTTAATTTACATAAAGAATCTATAGAATAGCTACCTTTGTACTGAGGGGTATGTGTGTCCCTACAGTAAAGACTTGAGTAAATTAAGGGCTCTGAGTCCCTGGGGAATACACTTTTGTAGACCTAGTAGTTAACTCTGCCCACCATTTTGTGTGCTTAATGCTTCCTGTAAGAGAGGATCATGCCAACAAACATCTCAGTAATTTTCCTTAAATTTATCCTTGACTGAAGGTTGATAGCCCCTGCCTTGATGTCCTCAGGGCTCCACATTAGCACAGAATTGTAATACATGTTATTCAGCAGGTGAGAGAGCCAGAGGACTGGATTTAGTAGTGTGGCTGGGGACAAGTCACAACCTCTCAGAACCTGTTTCTCCTTCTGTGGAATAGGGATTATAATCTGTGGTCCTCCAGGAACATTGTGAGGTTAAAACAAGATAATGTTTATGAGGATGCTTTACAGTGTTTCTTATGCTTTCCTTGGGGGAAGGGTGTCTACATGCCTTTTTCCCTCTGCCTTTTTCTCCCTTCCTCTTAAGTATTTGATTACCTGAAGCAGAAGTGAACTGGGCAGATTAAATCCCTGCTTTTTATGGAGCTTAAACATTTGCTTGGTTGCCTGATTCCTACCTGAAACAACTTTTCCTCCTTACTTCTGCAAGAGCCAGTCTCTCCAGCTTTTCCTAAGAGGGAACTCATTCCCATTGTCTTCCTTGTTCATCTTTTTACCCAGCCTTTAAATATCTGCCTTCCTTAGGGCCTCTCCTCAATGCTTTTTAAAACCTGTAGTGCCTCCCTAGTATATACAGCTCTCTGCTTGAAATCCTCTCCCTTCCTCTTCACTGTCTCAAAGGCATTTCAAATTATAAAACTGAACTTCTCAAAGGTATTTCAGGTCTAAGACTGAACTCTTGACCTTAGCCCTGTTCTTCTACTTCCCTAGCCTGGTCCTTCTCTGGCGGTCTCTGTCAGTGAACTATCCAGTATTTGCTCTAGTTATTTAATCCAGAAACCCCTTGATCTCCCTATCTTACATATCTACCCCTCTACCACCTTGTTGTACTACATCCTAAGTTGTTATCAGATTCTCCTTTTTTGTTGTTACTGATGTTTTTCAAGTTGCTATCATTATCCTGTATACAAACTATCAAAATAGCATTCTTGCTCTTCTCTTATGTAATCTTGCTCAGTACTCCATCCTCCACATTTCAGATAAGGTGATATTTTTAGATACATAAATATATTTCACATGGTTCCAGAATTTTTAAAGTATGAAAAGATAACCACTGAAGAATTTCCTTCTCCCATGTAACTAGATTATTCATTCTAAGTATCCTTCCCAGATATTTTATGCATATATAAGAAAGTACTAGTGCATGAGTTCTTTTTAAAAACTCATTCTCTTCATGAAAGTTGGTATATTGTGTATGTGTTCTTCCCCTTAATATTTTTCATTCTTCAATATATCTTGGGCATCTTTCCATTGTAGTGCAGAGAGAATCTCCCCATTTGTTTTTGGGGTTGCATAATTAATATTTCATGGTAGGATGTTGAAATTGATGCATCTCAGGACAAAACATCTTTTTAGAGTATTCCATTCTTCCACTTCAGTTAACCTTATATGAATTTCCATTCATTATTCTCAGGAATAAGAATCTAGGCCCTTGGTCATGAAGGCCCTTAGAGTCTAGCTCTGCTGTTTCTCTAGAATTGTTTTGTATTGCTCTTCCCCTCATCTTCTACTTTTGGGTTGCAGAGACTTATATTTCCTCCATGTATCATATTTCTTCCCACCTGAGGCCTCTGCCCAAGTTCTTCTCTTAGTCTTACATGAAGACCTATCCCCTCCTTTTCCTACCTTCAGTTAACTTCTAATTAGCTTCTAACCTACTTGAGGCAGATTGCAGCCATTTCCTCAAGGTATGCTTACCCTAGCAATCCAAGGACAACTCAGAATAGTCTCCCAGAACCCCACTCCCTTCCTTTGAGCAGTTATTACCACTTATTATTATACATTTATATATTTGATCATCAGATTCATATTTGTCTCACATGTTTGAGACAGTGCTTATCAAATTGTGGGTTATGAAATCAGTTTAAAAAATTATGACAGCCCTTTAAAAAATGAGGTCAAATAGAAAATATTAGACCTCTTCACTTTATAGTAAGGGTATTTCTATTTTTTCCATCAGACTTTTCCTTCAGATTAATAGATAACTGTATTCATGGGAATACACAGACACACGGACATATCAGACATGTTATAAAATGTATTTTTTATTGTAGGTCTTGGTCAAAAATATTTAAAAGTCTGTGAACTAGATTGTAAATTTTGTGAGAATAGGAATTCTGTTTTGAATACCATTCTATCCCCAAACCCAGCAGGCTGGCATCAAGTCAGGCACTCAGTAAACATGCTGACTGGCTGGGTGAATGGTGGGCAGACACACACTTTCTCAGGGGGGTTCACGACCCACTGTTCTCTTCTACTAGGGTCTGTTAGCGATTATTTGGTCTGTTGGGTTTGCATTAGATTATTAAAGACAAGAAAAGTAATGTAAAACCACACCTACAAATATAGTTTTGATCAATAAGGAGATAAAACACTAGAAGTGAAAGATTTTTAGATTTAATTTTTTCTATTTCTTATGGATCATAGGCCTTAAAATCCCATTTTATTTTATTAACAGATAATGAAACTTAATTTTTACCTGAATATGTAGGTGACTTTTGAATTTCTGAGATAGTCTACATACACAGGGCTTATTACATTGCTGTTATCTTTTGTGTGTACTTCAGCAATAAAATATTTACGCAGTTTGGCAAGGTGATACTACAACGTGGTTTAGTACAACAGCTGCACTGCCTGCTCCCCTGTGGCTTGATTTCCCTTTTAATCTTCAGTTTTCTGCAACTAAAGACTTAAGTCAGCATGTAGTTTATACAGTAGCAGATAGTGGTGAAGGCCTCTTGAATTAATGTAGTAAAGAGTGAAATACTCTGCTGAGTTTACTTGTTTCATATTTTTCTAATGTTTTTGAAAAACATTTTTCTAGTATGTTTTACATAAGACATTTTTATGACTTTTTAATTCTTTAGAAAACATGTAAACTCATCTCTAAAGACAAGAGTCACTGATCTTAAAACATGGAAAAATTACAGTTCTAAAGTATTCTGCATTTGGCACAAATCAGAGAAGTCTTAGAAATAAAAGAATGGTTTTTCAGTTTATTTTTAGCCATAAATTTGTGTGTATAATTGAGATTGGATTTAAAGTAGCTAGGCAAAAATAGAGAATTGTGATTGTTTTCAAGTTTGTTATCAGATCTTTTGAGCACAGGGTTTTTATGTAGCATATGGGTTACTTTTTTCTTTCTATTTCTAGGTGCTCCTGATCCAACAGCAGGTGCTAGTATAGACGATGAAAACTGCTGGCACTTAGATGAAGAACAAGTTCAAGAACAAGTTAAACTGTTCCTTTCCCAAGGCGGGTACCACGGATCAGGGAAGCAGCTTAATTTGCTCTTTGCAAAGGTATGATTGTTTATTTTTAAAGAAATATTCTAAGTATACACTTATGTATGGACTGTGTAAGATCGTGCTTACAATAATACGTTTTTAAAATTAAAGAATAAGTTATAAGTTAATCAATTAGAAAATTTTGTATTATGCAAACTTGAATTGCTTAAATGGCCTTAGACAAGATGTGGGATATTTTTGTCTCTCAGTTGCTATTAGTAAAATGATAATTTATACAATTTTAGAAAACTACATCCAATAATAAAAACAAAATAAATAGCTTAACATTATTTAACATGACATATTTTCAAAATTTTCTAGCTAATTTTCCCAAGTAGAGCATAACTTTAAATACATTCCTTAAAATGTGCCTTATATATTTAGTTTAATAATGTCAGTATCTTTAGGCTAATTTCAAAAGCATGGGTTTTAGAGTCATAGAGACTTCAAAGTTCTACTCTTACTAAGCATATGAACCTTAAAAAATTATTTAAGTCAGTTTCTTCATTTATAAAGGTGACTAATAGTAAAATATCTTCTAAAGTTGTTGTGATAGTGGTGTTAAGTGATGGTGTCTAGCATTCATTTTGTTCACCATAAATTGATGCTTAAGAAAAAGTTATCTTGGTTACGAGTTCCTTATGAGCAGAAGCTGTGTCTGCTACTTTATGCAGAATGTTTAGTACCATAAAAACATTCTTAATTACTAGGTAAAATGCTTTTAAATAATACTACTTCGCTTTATATATTCATTGTGGGTATAGCCATCAATATGGTCATGTATTAAAACTGGTTTTAAGAGAACCAGTAACAGTGTTCATTGATGCTTTTGATCGACAGTTTCTTTGTAATCACAAATGATTAAACAACCTACTCCTCTCCCTCCTCCTCTTTGCGGTACTGGGGATTGAATCCAGGGGCATTCTACTCCGACCTATGCTCCCAGCCCTATTTTATTCTTTATTTTGAAACAGGGTCTCACTAAATTGTAGAGGGCCTTACTAAGTAGCTGAGGCTGGCTGGAGACCAGCGATCCTGACTCAGCCTCTCAGGAACTAGAATTACACCGGCTTTTTTTTTTTTTTTTTTCTTCTTCTTCTTCTTCTGCTGCTTCTTCTTCTTCTTTTTTTTTTTTTTAAAGTTCAGAATTAGTCTGAATTCTGTTACATGGTATGGCTGGAAAATAGTGTATTCTGTTAATAATATTTATTCTATAGGCCATATGTAGATTGCCAGTTTTCCAAGAATTAGTTTGCAATGAAATAAATTTAACACTAAAACTACTTCATGCATGATTTAATCATTCCTTGTAATTCATGGGTACTTTAAACTCATGAAATGCCTCAAAGTCAACAGTCTGAAAATTTATTACCTTTAGGCTACAGATGTACTTGAGTTTGATTAATAGAACATTCTGGCTTATATGCTTGATAGTAAAGCATACAAGTATTGCCAACTGAGTTAATATATTAGAAATTTATAAAAAAAGAAACTTATCAAGAAAATAAGGATTAAATCAAATCTATGGTAAATTGATAATGTAAAATGTAATGTGAATTTAGACAGAAGTGGAGTATTTGATATGTTTTCATGTCAGCAGAGTATTGTTGGCCAAGAGCAAACAATGCAAAAGACATATTAGACTGGCCTACAGTTGCTATTTTTGACCCTATAACAACTGCAGGCCAATCTAATAATATATCTTATACATACAAAGTAATAGCAATATTTAAGTTTTAAAATGACATAACTATTTGAAGTTGAGATAGATCTGACTTTTAATTCTAGCTGTTACCCTTGCTCTTTGAGCAGGTTACTTCTCTGAGGTTTGGTTTTATAGTTCATAAAATGAGGTTTCTAATCTGATTTTCTTTACATGGTTGTTTGAAGATTGAATGGTAAGTATAAATGTAAATAAACTCTTTAGCAGATAGCTAGTAAATGGCAACTCCTTTTCTTCCTCTTAGGTTTCACCTGCTCATGATTTGTGTGTGTGTGTGTGTGCGCGCGCGCTTCCTTGTATTGGGAATAAAGTTACTAGAATTACTGAACTAACCCTCCTGGAAGCACAGCTGTTGTGATTCAGGGTAGAGGTGCTTTTGAGTTCTTTACAAGGCCTCAGATTCTAAAGCGGGTTGGGAAGATCCAGTCCTTGTCAATCCAGGCCTGAAGCAAGATCTGTTGATCTAGTTTTGGGCTGCTTTATTGCAGATCTGTCATTTTCTCCTTTACATACCTTTCACCTAGAGAGAATCTTGACCAAAGTATTCTTCCCATCTACTGCTTCTGGCCTTGTCTTGGTGATTTCCTACAAGAACAATTGGTGTTCAGTTGGGAATTTT